>JADMNL010000031.1:188570000-188620000 GCA_016271365.2 Neoceratodus forsteri
GTGCTAAGGAGCCATCTGGCAGGCATCAGAGCAGATATGGGGGTGGATCAGAGGTGGTCCATCATTAAGGAAGGAATACTGGTTGCCTGAATAAGTACGTTAGGCTCGAGAGAGAACACAGGGCAAAGCGCCCAACTGGTTCAGTTCTGGGGTTGCCAAGGCAGTAAGGGAAATGAGGTTGGCCTATGGAAACTTCGGGAAGATCAAGAGAGAGGTGGATAGGGAAAATTACCTAAGGTTGGCTAGAGAGACAAGTAAGGAAGTTCGGTGAGCAAAGGCACAGAAGGAGCTGCAGATAGCTGAAGGAATTAAGACAGGGGAAGAAGGCTTTCTTTCATTATATAAGTGAGGAAAGGGACAAGAGGAGAGGGATTGTTAGGCTTAATTGGGGGGGGGGCAGAGATACTAAATGAATACTTCTGATTAGTCTTCACCAGGGAGAAGGACGGACCAGTGCCTTCAGGAGGGAAAAGGGGAGCGGGGGGGGAGGGGAACACGCATGTAGGGATAGAGTGAGGGAGGAGCTGCTGGCGTTGAAGGTGGACAGATCACCAGGCCCGGGCAGAGTATATCCGAGGGTACTAGAGGAACTGGCTGAAGAGCTGGCAGACCTGTTTTAGTTCACTAGAGTCGGGCATGATACCGCAGGACTGGAGAACAGCACATGTGGTGCCCCTCCACAAAAGCAGTCCCAAGGAAGACTGGAATTACAGACCAGTCAGTCTGACCTCCATTGATGGCAAGGCAATGGAGACCATACTAAAGGAAAGGTTGGTGGAATATATAGAGGAGCATGGTCTCCAGAATGAGAGGCAGCATGGGTTCATGGGGGGGGGGGATCGTGTGAAACAAATCTGATTTGGCTTCTTTGACTGTGTCACTAAGACAGTAGACATCCTCTGTCTTGATTTCAGCAAGGCCTTTGACTGTGTGTCCCACAGAAGGTTGATCAGGAAGTTGGTGGATCTTGGAGTTGGGGAAAAGGTGGCCAGATGGGTGGAAAACTGGCTGAGAGACAGAACCCAGAGGGTGGTTGTGGGGGAAGAGTTATCTGGCACCAGGGCGGTAACCAGTGGGGTCCCACAGGGCTCAGTGCTGGGGCCAGTGTTCTTCAGTGTCTTCATCAGTGACATTAGGGATGGCATTAAGGGCAAAATGTGCCTATTTTACGGATCACATCAAGCTTTGTGGGAGAGTGGACACAGCAGAAAGGATAGAGGACCCACAGGAAGATCTGGAAAAGCTGGGGAGGTAGTACAGGATCTGGCAGCTTGGCTTTAATGCCAAGAAATGCAAAGTTATGCATATTGGAGCCAAGAATCCTAGGACAGAGTACTACATGGGTGGAGTCCGAGTATCTGTATCATCGAAGGAGAAGGACCTGGGAGTGATGATCACTAGTGACCTGAAGCACTCCACGCAGTGCAAGAAAGCAGCAGCAAAGGCAAACAAGATGCTGGGATGCATATCTAGGGGGATCAGTAGCAGGAGAGAGAAGGTTATACTGCCCTTGTACAGGTCACTGGTAAGGCCACATCTAGAGTATGGAGTTCAGTACTGGTGCCCACTCCTCAAAAAAAGGACATTAACCTGCTGGAGAAGGTCCGGATGAGGGCTACAAAGATGATAGTGGGTCATTAGGGTAAGGCATATGAGGAGAGGTTGAGGGCACTGAACACGTACTCCCCTGGAAGATGAGAGACAGAGAGACAGAGAACATGATTGGGACCTTCAAGTACTTGAAAGGGGTAAATAAGGTTAAGGAGAGTCTCTTTAAGCTGAGTGGCAACCATAACACGAGGGGGCACAGTCTTAAGCTGGTGGGTGGGAGGTCAGGAAGCATTTCTTCAGAGAGGGTGGTGGACATTTGAAATGCGCTGCCGGAAGAGGTCATCTCGTTGAAGACAGTGGGCAACTTTAAGAGAGGCTGGGATGTGCATAAGGGGAAGGTAAGGATCATGGGTAGGGAGGGAGGGCAGGGACAGTAGCTCATGGTATGGACCTTGCAATACAAACAGACTTGATAGACTAAATGGCCTTCTTCTGCTGGCTTCTTTATATGTTCATATGTACCTGTCCATAACTACTCACCCAGACAACTCGCCCTATAATTGGTCTTCTGCACATAGACGCACTTACTGCTCTTATTATAAGACTCGAGGTACTGTTCTGTATCCTGTCTCTTGTGACTGGTGCCAAACTGTTTTAGTAATTGCTACTGTATGTATTCCTTGTTATCTCACCAGTGTAAACGGCTAACTTGATTGTACCATTCTCCTTGATACTATGTAACATCTTGCACAATTTTTTAACGCATTGTCAATTGTATGCTCAACTATGCACTTCTAAAATCGCATTACTGTCTCTTTCTGCAACTGAATGTACCTACTTGCATTGTCATTGTGTAACCTGTAATGTCATGCTGGTTGTTTCTGTAACCTTGTATAGTCCTGATGTTGTATTCTTCCAGGCTGTGCCTGAAAACAGGTGTGCGGTCGTGCTCTGATATGCGCATGCCTTGGTGTGTTACGCACAAGGCCACAGGCAGTGTGTGTCAACCACCCAAGGCGTGCATATATTGGAGTGCGACTGCACACCCTAGAGTGGGTTATCTATGTTATAAAATAGCAAAATTGTCTTGGAGGGGGTGAAAGTGCAGGTGTGCGGTCGCACTCTGATATACGCACGGTCGTGTGATGTGTTTCAACCAACCAGCAGATAATTTTTCCTACTAATTTTATAAACCTGTTTAATGCATGGGTAAAAATGAATGCTGCCAACCAGGACACTGCACCAAAAGAAATCCACAAGCAAGGATGCCCAATGTCTCTGTTTGCAATTATTTATAAAACCCTTGGCACATATAATAAGAAAGTGAACATACTGTGGGACTGCAGCTTGCAGGTAAGGAACATCGGGTAGCTCTCTACACCAATGATATCCTTGTATACGTCACCAACCTGCAGACAACCTTTCCAGAAATGTTTTGTATCTTAGGCAAATTAAGTGCTACATGGGCTTATAAATTAAATGCATCTAAATATGAAGTGCTGTCTCTGAATTATTCTCCAGCCCAACCGCTGTGCTAGAGTCCTCCATTCTGCTGGGATTTTAGCAAGATTAAATACCTAGGGATCAAACTCCCATTGCAATTGGATAACCGTTATAAAGTTAATTACTAACATAGTAACATACTAAAATGCCAGCAGAATAGGCCTAACGGTCTTTCGTGTCTGCTCGTTTGGTCAGCCTCCACCCTGGGTGCTGACCTTGCTGCCCCCCTCGCCTCCTCTGGCTTCTCCCTTCCCAGTTCCGGATATTCTTGCTGCATTGGATTTTGCTTCCAGAACCCTTCCCCTGTACCTGTCCCACCCCCTCTTGAACCCCTCCACTGTCTCTGCCTCCACCAGCCCCCTAGGCAGCGCATTCCATGGCTCCACCACTCTCTGTGAAGTAGCACCTCCTCCTTTCTCCCCTGAATCTTCCCCTCCAGCTTCCACCCATGCCCTCTAGTGGCCCCCTCCTCCTTCCTTCGAAGCACCCTGACTGTTCCTCCCTATTTACCCTCTTCATGTACCTGAAGACCTCTGTCATGTCCCCGGTCCTTCACTCTTCCAATGTGTACATATTTAGCTCTTGAGCCTCTCCTCATAGGTCCTGTCCCCCAGCCCCAAATCTTTTTGGTTGCCTCCTCTGGACCCTCTCCAGGAGGGTAATGTCCCTCTTTAAGTGTGGCCTCCAAAACTGCACGCAGTACTCGAGGTGCGGCCTCACCAAACAGTTATACAGAGGGAGTATCACTTCCCTCCTTCTGGAGGTGATCTCCCCAGCGATGCATCCCAGCATCCTGTTGGCCTTAGCTGCTGCTCTCCTACAAGTCTCAGAGTTGTTCATCTTGACATCCACCACGACCCCCAGGTCCCTCTCAGCCATCGAGACTTGTAGCATTTCCCCCCCAGGGTGTACACTTGGCCTGGGTTTCTGGCCCCAGGTGGAGTACCTTGCATTTCCCTGCATTGAACCTCAGCTTCCACTTCTAGACCATCTTTCCAGAGCCTCCAGGTCCCCCTGTAGAGCCACCTCCCTCCTCCTCCCCATCCACCACCACCCCAGTTTTGAGTCATCTGCAAAGAGACTCGTCTCCTCCTGATTCCTGTCCTTATGTCAGAGGCGTGGCGTTGAAGAGGAGGGGCCCAAGGACTGATCCTGTGGGATCTCACTAATGGCCCACCTTGGGGATTAGACTATCCCGCCAACTGCGACCCTCTGTGTCCGGTCCTGGAGCCAATTGCCTATCCATCTGATTATCTGGTTCCCCACCCCCATTTCTCCCAGCTTATCCAACAGGCCCATGTGAGGAACAGAGTCAAATGCCTTGCTGAAGTCTAGAAAGAGGACGTCCACTGGTCTACCTAGGTCCAAGGCACTCGTCACCCAGTCATAGAACTCCACAAGGTTTGTCTGACATGATTTCTCCGGGACGAATCCATGCTGTCTATCGTCCAGGCACCCTGACTTTTCCAGGTCCCCCTAGCCTCTCCTTGACAATGCCCTCCATCACCTTGCCCACCACCGATGTCAGGCTGACAGGCCTGTAGTTCCCTGCCACCTCCATGATCCCCCCCTTGTGGATAGGCACTATATTCGCCACCTTCCAGTCCTGGGGCACCCACCCTGTCCTCAGAGAGATGGTGAAAAGCTCCACCAGGGGTTTCGCCAGGACATCTGCAAGTTCCTTCAGCACTCTGGGATGTAATTTATCCGGCCCCGGTGCTTTCTCTTTCTTAAGGGAGCTGAGGGCTTCCCTCACGCTCTCTGCTGTGATTTCCACTTCTGGTACTTCTTCTCCCTGCCTAGCCCTTCCCCCTCCTGCCAGTGATGCCTCCCCCTCTCCCCAGACCTGCCGATTGGTAAGGGTCCCCCCCCTCAGTATCTCTGTCTCCTCCCATGTATGATGCAGCACCCCCATCTTCCTTGGTGAAAACTGAGGTGAAGTACTCATTTAGTACCTCAGCCTGCTCCCACGGGTCTTGTGCCCATCTCCCACCCGATTTAATCCTGCTAATCTGCCCCTTCACCCTTCGTTTTTCCCCAATGTATCTGAAGAACCCCTTGTTCCCTCTCCTAATTTCCCTGGCCAGGTTCTGCTCCTTCCTTGCCTTAGCCGCCTTCACCACCCTAGTGGCCCTTCTAGCCATGAGCTCATACTCCCCTCGATCCCTTTCACTCCTTGAGCACTTGAATTGCCTATAGGCTGCCTTCTTTCCCCGCACCACCTCCTGGACCTCCCTGGTCCACCAGCAGGGTTTTCGGGCCCTACCGCATTTTCCTACCGCACAGAGGATGACATAGTCTCCCAGTCTGTCAGTAATTATGGCTCATTGTCTAGGCATTTGGCTGTGGAATTGCAACGATGGCTCACACGTAGCCTAATACTAGGTGGATTCTGTTACAATGGTGGTTCTTCTTCGTTTTCTCCTCCAGAATGTACCAGTGCCGAGACAGACCTCTTTTTCTCTCTCTGTCTCTCTCTGTCTCTCTTTCTCTCTCTCTGGGGGAGGCAAGTAGCCATTCCAGATGCATCTGGCAGGGAAGCAGCATTGAATCCAGTTTAAAACATTGTTGCCTAAAACCGGGGGTGTTACCTGACCTCCAACTATATTACGCATCAGCACAACTTTTTGTATACTCTTCCTTTGGCATGTATGGGGACATGGTCCAAAACTACTCACCATGGACGATTACTTGAGGCTTCCTCGGGAGATGGCTAGCAACATATTTAGTACTGATGCGCATCTCTGAGCAAGACTGGAGGAGAATCCATTGCTCCGTAGGGTGGGGGGAACCTAGCAGAGTGTCATGCCTTTCTTGAACCTGACCCCACAGCTGCTTTGAGTATGCTCTTCAACACAGGTAGAGGACTTCTCAACACCATGCCTGGCCTCCACATACTGGGAATGGCAACCAAATAATTTAATCTGCCTTAGCCAGAGGTGTGAGGGTGGGATTCTGTGCTCATTTGAGGAGTTGCAGCAGCAATTTGGGTTGCGTAGAAAGGACTTCAGATATTTGCAGGTTTGGCATTTTTACGCTGCTACACCCCCAGCAATTGGAGACCACACACAGGTCTCAACGCTGATACAGGAGTTAATGCACCACATCTGCATGCAGACAACTGTACACCTCATTTCTATAATACATAAAGGACTGTTATATACCCAACAAGGGAACACATTATGGGTAGCTTGGAGGTGGAAGGGGGAACTTGAACAGCAAGATTGGGAGAAGGGTTGTTATGAAGCCAGTAGGGTAACTACCTCTCATCTCTGGAGAGATCATGCTTGGAAGCATCATATACATTATATTCAAACGTCAGCGACTACTTTCAGATCTGTAGGAGGGACTGCAGCTTGTTGGATGTGCTGTGGAGAGCCTCATGCTACTCCTACACGTTCTGTGGACCTGTCCAGACCTGCAGCCCTTTTGACAGAGTTGGAAAGATAGCTCTAAGGTTCTTCACATACCAGTGTCTTTAACTTCACAAATCTATTTGTTTTATCTGATGGGCTTACAGGATAGACGTAGGTATTTACTGGGAATTATGCCACTGGCGGCTAAGAAATGTTTCACAAGGAACTGGCTCACCTCAGAACAATAGTATGGATGACAGAAGGGCTACTGTCAATACAATACACAAAATGGAAAAAAAAATACTTTTGGCCTGGATGAGAACTGACTACTTTACCTCCAGGTGGAATATGTGCGCTGTGTATGTCTTGTTATGTGACTCTGCCTTTTTGTACCCTAGGAATTGTAACCCTTAAATGTTCTGCGAAAACCTAGACCGAACTGCTTGGTATGGCAGACAGGGGTGAGAGATTATGGTTTATACTGAGACCCTGCAGTGGTCCTGCTTTCTTGTCCCCCTTCTCATTAGATTAGATTAATGTGTGTCTAGTAAAATTTGGCCAGGAGTCCATTGGCTCCAGGGGTTTCCCACTTTGGTAGAGTCTTAATTGCAGAGTGGAGTTCCTGCATGGTTAGTGAAGCATCTGATACTTTTTTTTGGGGGGGGGCTCCAAATCTGGATACATAGCTGGGAAGTTGGCGGTGCAGGGGGTATCAGAGCTAGGCAGTGATTTCTAGATCCTTTTATATGTTCTAATTAAACTGCTGTTGTACCACGGAAGGGTACATCAGCATTCTATGACCTTTGGGCTGTGGCTCAGCAGCTTTTTAGTTTAATGGAAAGTTGAGCACAACAAGGGTTAATTGTATACTAATAATATATTATTTGTAGTTCAGATTGATAGGCAGGGGTCTACGTTAGCTGTTGCCCAGGGCAGCTCTTTGTGGTTTAAGACTCTTGTGTGGCCCAGTGGCGCGGAGGGCTGAGGCGCTGTATGCTTTACCTTGCGTCACCCCAGTGACCTGGGTTCGAGAATGACCTCGGGTCATTGGGGAACTGACACGGGGGGGTAGGGAGGGAGCAGGATTGAGCAGCGAGGCAGCTCTCCTCTCCAGGTGGGTTGCTCAAGCCCCCCTCCCCCCATTGTTCCGCTTCCATCTGATGGAGGTCCGATGGGTAGCTTAGGTAGGAGGGTGGCAGGTGATTGCCAGGGGTGGGGTGGGAGGGCTGAGTCGGTGCCTGGAGTGCGTGTGTGCCTCCATGCACACGCACTGCTGTGATTGTCTGGGTCTTGGGACGTGGAGAAAATGGGGAAAAATACCAAAAAAAGACTGTTCTAATGTAGCAGCAGGCTTTCTATTGGAATGTAGCAGCCATAGGGGGCAACTCGTGGCATTGTCATCAGTAGGGAAAGTCCACTGTGCCACGTATCATTGGGGATGGTCCAGAGAATGTCTTCAGGCATTGCATCTTTAGACATCCTTGGACCTCCTCATTGAGGATGCAGAGTA
The DNA here is from genome assembly GCA_016271365.2 of Neoceratodus forsteri. Classification (NCBI taxonomy): domain Eukaryota; kingdom Metazoa; phylum Chordata; order Ceratodontiformes; family Ceratodontidae; genus Neoceratodus; species Neoceratodus forsteri. Next base: position 188,577,921 of record JADMNL010000031.1, read on the forward strand.
ATGCAGACAGTCTCTGATGTGCAGCACCTTGGACTGCCTCTTTTGATCTGCACATCCCATAGGATTCTGATGATAGTGAAGGGTTTGCACAAGATGACATACAAGGAGAGACACTGGGAGCTTGGCATGTACTCCCCGGATGACGGAAGAGTGAGAGGGGCCATGATTGAGACATAAGTACCTTGAGGGTGAAAAAAGTGCAGTGGGGGGTCTTTAAGCGGAGGAGGAGGAGCACCAATGCGTGGGGAGTGCTATGAAACCTAAGGTGGGGGAGTTTAAGAGGAATGTGAGGAATGGTGCTTCGCAGAAAAGGTGGTAGAGACTTGGAACAGCTTGCCAGAAGAGGTGGTATGGGTGAAGATGGCGGGGAGCTTCAAATATGCGTTGGATAGGTAAATGGGTATAAGAAGTAGCGGTTAGGGAGGAGGGATGAACAATGACCAAGTAGGGTCGGTCCATGGTGTAGTGTTGGGCAGGGAAGATAGGGCAGACTAAGTGGGCCCAGTGGTCCTTTTTTTCTGCCCACGGTTTGTATGTTTAATGTGTGCCATGTGGGTGATCCTGAGGATGAATGGGAGCACATCTTTTATGATGAACTGTTGCTTATAGCTTTAATTTTCATTTTCTAGACTGAATTCTTCCTCCGGAGATGGTACAGACAATAGCAGTTCTAGTGCAAGCCTTAAAAAACCTAAAGGTAAGATTTACAGCAGTAATCGTTGGGAGATTGAAAAGGGAGATTCTCTCAATGATATCTTTAAAACTAAATGTGTTCAACCTACTGTTTTGAAACCAAACTTGTTTTTTTTTTTTTTTTTTTTTTTAAGCTTTTCTTTTTAACAAGTAACTTGGGATACTAAAGCTTTCCTTGCCCATGTTTGAACCTAGATTGTACTGTGTAATGGCATCTTTTAATTAGCATGTGACCTCGAGCGGTATTGGCAGGCGTAAGCAGAGATTTGTTTTATAGGTCTACTGTGTTTTCATTGCTTTACAATAGTTACCAGGATACTCGTCTCTGTGGAATAAACAGTAAGTGTCCTGCTGTGGCGAATAACTCTTTAAATCCTTACTGAGATAATGATGTGTATATAATAGCAACTATTTAGAAAATGGCTTCCGATTCCACTGTACTGAATTTATAGGAAAGTTCCTAGTGCTGCAATGTTAAAAAATGTAACAATTATAAAAAAAAAAAGTCATATGTTTTGATTTTGAAGGATGGTGCTTTAGAAATAGATACATTTCTGATCTCTCTGAATTAATTTTTTTATTTTTTTTTATATGGAGTGTATGGTTGCTAATGTGCACTACCACACATTTCTGCTTTTAAATATTTTGTATTTAGCAGTTCAGGAGCTGTAAACTAAAGATGATATATATTGGATATGGAAATTGACAGTAACTGCATTAATTGTAGCCAGTAAATATTTAAATTTGAGGCTAAATTTGTGGCATTTATCACAGTAATGGCACTTTCATTTTTGTGTTTAAAAGGAGCTCGTGGGGGCACTGCAGAGCACCCGACAAGAACACAAGCGTTTGTCTAAGCTCCCGAGAAAAAATCTGCCTATTTGTATTAAAATGTGCATTGCAAATTTTTTAAATTTTTTTTTTTTTTTTTTTTTTTTTTTTTTTTGTAATGCCAAACTTGGAGGGCCTGAAATACTACTGCAAACTTGCAAAATGGGACAAAAGACAGGTCCTGCTGTGACTTTGTACTTTAAACCTACTTGGCTAGATGGGGAAACAGCCAGGCCATGTGGCTGAGCCACGCAACAGTAATACTCCTGGTTTGTAACGGTTAACGCAACCTGACTCTGCTATTAAATCGGTCCAAGAAGTGGACAAGAAATTCAATGAACTATCACTTAGGATGGCATCACCAGAAATCTGGGTAGAATGAGTTGAGCCAGCATGCCAAAGGTTGGAAGCTGTTTCAGTGAAGGTCGTGGATGCCACAGCAAAAGTTATCAAAGAAAATGGTCTCTTACAACAGAGACTGGTAAATATGTAGCACCAGACACATGTCAATTTGAGGACAGTGGAACTACTAGAGGGACTGGAGGTCCGGGATGCGGTGGGTTTTGCCTAGACATTGCTAGCACCCGTGCTACGTGCTGATGAGTTGGACCTCTAGTTATGGCAGGGAAAAACATTACAGATTACATCCTGGAGGGCTTCTGCATCTATTTCGGCCCCCAGGATGCTTCTCAGGAGGTTATGATCGAGACAGCCTTCTGGACTACAAAAAAGACTTTGATAGGGCTGACATTGCATTATACCCAGATCTGTCTTCTACTAGAGTCTGAAGGCAGGCCTTTGACAGCATCCAACCTTCACTTCACTGTCTCAAGGTACAACACCAACTGCTGATGAAGTGGAGTGGCATGTAGTTATTTGTATAACGAGTCGAAAGATTCAGCAAAGCTTGTGCAGCAAATAGAAACGCAGTGGGCCACGGGCAGTGTTTCAACCCAGGAGTTGTTGGATTCAGACTTTGATGTTTGCAGTCCGTAAAAGATGCAATTAATGCAGTGGACTGAATGTGAAACTTTAATTTTAAAAGTAATTATGTGCTTCTTTCTAAACATATGTCCAATTGTTAAAGTTGCATCACGTTTGTGTGGACATTTAGGAGCAGATGGTAGCAAGGAACTTGCATGAGACAGTTGTAACCCTGTGACCGCCACCCAGCAACTTGGATACAGAATATGACTTTGGGACTTAATTATATCCTTAGTTCTGTAGTGCAGCATTAAAATATCCTGCTCCCTGTATGGTACTCTGAGGATAGGAAAAGCTTTAGCCTCTGGTATACTGTCGGTTTATTGTAAACTTCACTGCTGTTCTCTTCTTTGCTTACTCTAGTCTCCTGCAACGTTCATGTTGGCATCACCCAGGATTTCTCTTGGATCTTTTCAGTGACATACTTTAGAATAATTTGAGGGTGCTTCATTATAGACCTTATGGTCAGCTGTGGTAATGGATATGTGGGAGAAATTGTTGTTTTAAGCTCTTAAGTTTAATGGCTGCATGCTACATGTTAGAAATTATTTGTTGTACATTCCCCTGTGTGTGTGGCAATAGGAAAGTGTCCAATAAATTACTTGTAAGTGGATCTAAGATATTGTATAATACCATTTTATCTTTCCATGTGTTACTGTTAATCTGCTTTCTTTATCTATCCATGTTTTCAGTAGGGAAATTTAATGCATATGGAAAGTATGCCTATCAAGTGTTACTTTCAAATTGATTAACATGTTAGTCTCACTTCAGTTTTGGGAACCCTGTTAGAGGACCATTTGCCCCTGGTAGGGGTATAAATTACCTGCCCAAAAATGGAATCTGGAGCACATTCATTTGCTAGATGTACATGATCTGTAATCTGCTTACCTTAGAATCTGTTAATGGAGAATTGATTGCTGTTGCACAGGTAGCAGTTTGGATATAAATCACCCTGTAGTCGATGTTAGCAGCTACCTGATGAATTTATATAGTTGCCTGAAAATGAAGGAGCATAACATACGGAGCATGCATGCTGAATCAGTCTAGCCCTCGCTCGTGTTTACATGTCAGGTGAAGAACCCAAGTGAGGGGTTTAATGCACTTCTATTGGTGCAGTTCGGTCTGATCCAGAATTGGTAATTCTGTTTGAGTCTACTGTTTACATGCTCCCTTCAACCCGATTTTCTAGGAGTATTGATCCCATGAGAATAAAGTAGGTTAGGGCACGTAAACAGGGTAATTTTATTGTGTAAAATGCGATTTCCTTGACCCCAAACTTGAGTCTGCTTTCCCATGTTCCTTGGAGCTGCAGTTTGGAATGTCCAGGAACGTACAGATCTAGAGGCCAGCTTGGCTTTCAAAATAAAGGAATCCTTCAGTGGGACCGTCCAACCACAAGAATTGTTTTTGCTTAAACCCCGATAAATCCCAAGCTGCTGCTGGGGCGGTGCAACTGTGAACAAATAACACACAGTCCAGTTGCTTTCAGGTGGCACATGGGGTTGCTGAAGTCCACTGAATGCCCTCTGATGCTGGATCGTGTGTGTTCACACATTCAGCCTCCAGCATGTCTCTGAAGAATTTTGGTGGCTTACCTAGAGCAACTATGCGTAATTGGGAAGGAAGGGACGATTGAGGAACCACTCACGAGCATAAATCTTCAGGCCTGAAAACCCTGCTTTCTTGGTTTGCAGCACTTGGTTATAGTCTGGAAAAATAGATATTCAGAGGTGTTTGGTCCCTTCTCCCGTGCTTCCCTGAGCACTGTCTGTCCAGATACCCAAGAAACTTGACGAAGTGTGGTGGGCGCTTGCTGACTACTTCAGTCCAGGAGACCTGTGGGCCTGCTCTCTCCATCACAACAGCCCCCCACCTGTTCCAAATAGTTGGTCAGCCATTTTTTTTTTTAATAAATGACTTCAAATTTATTTGCAGAAAAACTCCATTGACCATGCTCATTTACAAGAAGGTCCTGGTAGGACAACTTGGTACAACATGAACACAATATTATGATACAAATACAGGCAAGCGCGGTTCTGTTACATCAAGTTCGAACAGTGTTGAGACAGGTAAACCAGTGTACAGTAGGAGGGGAGTTATGGCTAACTTATATACATTTCAGGAACTAGGATAACTGGCAGGAAAGGAGAAAAGGGGGGCTCCCACTGCTGCCCAACTACCCGCACCAACTACACCCCTCCCCAAAGGGCTCAAAATCATCCACCTCAATATATGCAGCATCCTAAACAAAATGGCAGCCCTTCAAACATCTGTCCTGACCCTGCGCCCGGATATTATAATCATCACTGAATCATGGCTGAAGCCCCACCACCGGGACGAAGAATTCTCAATACCTGGGTTCTTTCTAATCCGCCAAGACAGATAGGGGAGTAAGAAGGGTGGTGGCACTGCCATGTTTGTCTCCACAAATCTCCAGTTCTCAGTAATCAATCTGTCATCACCCATACAATCTATAGACTCCCTCCTAATCAAACTCCCCCTTCCCCACTCCATCCCTGTTTACATAGCTGGGTCCTACTGTCCGCCTAACACACCACCGACTAGCATCCTGGAACATTTGGGAAAACTGAGGGCCCTTACTGAGGGCGGCGAACTCTACATCCTTGGGGACTTCAACCAGAACTGGCTAGGCTGTGCTGCCTATAAAACGCGTTGTCAAATAAGTGCACTCAACTTGCACCAGCAAATAGGTGAACCCACCCGACTAAATTGCATATCAAATAAACACACACTACTAGACTGGGCACTCACTACCCACCCTCACAGGATAATTAAAGCTGGCATTCTACCGGACTCCCTCAGTGACCACCATACGATTTTCTTAGTGCGCAAAATCTTCCGTCCTCCAGCCCCACCACCCCGCATGCTGCACAGCAGAGTTTATAAAACTCTGGATTTGTCTGCGCTACTAAATGACCTAACCTCCATAGACTGGTCCGTCATCCCTAGAGCCTCCTCCATAAATGAAGCCCTGAACTACTTTTCTACAAATTTCCTCGCCATCTGGGACATACACGCCCCACTTAGGAGATCCAGAGTCAGAGGTTTACACTTCCCCTGGGTAACAGCAAACCTTATGGAAAAACTCCAAGCCAGAGACCGTGCATGGAAATCCTTCAAGGCCTCTGGTGCTCATGCGGCCCAGCAACATTACCAGTCTCTCATAATGCCTGTACAAGACTCATAAGGCAGGCCAAATCAAATTACTTTAAAACGGCTCTCATCAATAACAACCCCACCCTTCCCAATTTTGGAAGTCCATTAAATCACTTCTCACCCGCCTCCCAACCTCCCACCCCACTCTTAACCTCAAGGTAAATCATCTCAGCTCCCAGTCTGGTAGCCACCGAGTTTAATACTTACTTCACCTCTACTACTTCCTCCTCCTCTCCTCCCTACCCCACCCCCTACCCTTAGTGCCCCCTATTGTACCCCCTGCGACCCCAAATGCTCCCCTCCGCCGCCTTTTCACCTACCAGTCACTCCCCGCCAGGTGCAAAAAATCCTTCTCTCACTAAACCCTTCCAAAGGTAAATGTCCTTCAGGCCTGGATTCCAAAATGCTCCTACTCTCTGCACCAGCCATAGCCCACCCTCTAACCATGCTCTTTAATCTGTCCTTTAAAATAGGGGCAGTCCTCTCAGTTTGGAAACAAGCCACAGTCATCCCACTGCCCAAGGAAGGGGACCTCTCTTCCCCCTCAAACTACCGACCAATATCTCTGCTCCCCATCCTAGCCAAAATCCAAGAGCGCCTTGTACTATCCCAACTACACCACTATCTGGATTCCATCTCCTTTTCACCCCCTACCAGGCTGGGTTCAGAAAAAATCACTCCACCATCACCTCCCTCCTTCGCCTCACTAACTCCATCCTTACAGGCATGGACAAAGGGGAAATAACAGCAGCCATTTTTATAGATCTGGCAAAAGCGTTCGACACGGTCTCGCATCCTCTCTTGCTATCTAAACTTGCCCAATCCGGACTGTCTAATGCAGCAAAAAACTGGTTCCACTCATACCTTTCAGGGAGGACACAAGCTGTACGCATTGGAACGGCGCAATCCTCCCCTCTCCCTGTCACCAGTGGTGTACCCCAAGGGTCTGTGCTCGCCCGCTGCTATTCTAATATTCCTCAACGATCTGCCCTCTGTCTGTACACAAACTGCCATTCATATGTATGCAGATGATATGGTACTATTCGCCTCTGGCCCAACTGCGACCGCCGTGACAGCCGTTCTACAAAAGGATTTCGACTCCATCCAACGCTGGTTTCTCGGGAACCAACTATTCTTAAACTCAATCTCTGTCTCATAGTGCTATTAATTGCATATTACTGAACCTATTTACTGCTGTAAGCTGTACTTACGCTGTACCCATTTTGTATATACAATCTGTCTCATTATATTGTTGTATTCTATGTACTACTGTACCACTGTCTGTCAAAATCTTGTTGCATATGTAATGAACTGTGCTTGTCATACTACCTCACCCATGTAACCCCCTACCCCCAGGGCGCATCTGGAATCGAGTGGTACTCCACTCAGTATGCCTTCCTGGTAAATCTCTTAAATAAATAAATAAATAAATAAATGAAAGAAGTTTACATTCAGGTGCTTTATGACACTATAATGGTTTCTCCACTAGGAGGGCTACTAGGAGCTTTGGCGGGGCAAATTTCCATAAGCGCTTTGTTGGCAAGGGTTTTAAATACGTTTAAGGAGACTGATTCGGGGAGTTTTAGTGTGGCTTGTAGTTTGCTCCGGGTAGACGGGATTACATGGCCAAACGCAGCTTTACCATAAAGTGTGCGTGAGGTAGGCCTGATATTCAAACAGCATTTTCAGCTCTCCAAGTTGTCTGTCTTCCTTTACAGCCCCCAAATAATGTCTTGTGCATGCTGCAGCACCTTGCTCAAATGAGCCCTGTGGTCCTCCAGATCGCTGATTCTCTGTTCTGCAGATGTAATCTGTGATTAATTATTGGCACACTCAGACCTCATTTCTATCTGATGGTCTCTTCGGTTAGTATCTATTTGAGACCATTTCCTTGTTTGTTTTTTGCTCCTCCCTGGCCCCTCGACTGGCCACTCCTTCGGGCTGCCAAGGGACACCCACACCCGCTGAGACATCCCTGTTGCCGCCATTCCCGGCGTATCTCTTCCCGGGGGGGGGGAACCTCTCCCGGGGGTGCTACAGGAAGGAAGATTGGTTCAAAATCCATGCCAGACACACAGAGGATTGGCACTGGGGGCTGTTCTCCAGGGCTGTGTGGTGTGAGGGGACCAGGCGACCATCATCTGGTTGGCCGAACAGGTGATTTGTTCCCCCGTTTTGCTCCACCCCATTGTGCAGCCATCTGTATGCGAGCGTCCTGGGGACAATGCACGGCAGCGTGTAGTCACTCACGCCGCCAAGTGCATTTCCATGGGATGATGCCAGGAGCTGCTGTAGAAGCGGGCAGGCTCGCGCCCTTCCTCCCAGGGAGGAGAGCATCCAGGCGGACGCTCCTAACTCTTCCCGCCGGTCTCTGCACCTGCTATACCGGGCTCGGGTGCGAACCCTGGTCGCAGCCACGGAGCCATCGGCCATTTCTAAAGCTTTGGATGAGGAACTCTGGTGATTTCGAGCACACCTCAGGTGGTAACAGTTCTCTGTGTTACTGGAGACACCACTGTTCCAATTTGCAATGGAGTTTGTTTACCTGTTTTGCAGTGATGACATCACAGTTCATGGTTTAAATATGAAACAACCCAAGATTTCCTTCAAATGCTTCCCAGATTACATTGAAGTGGGATTCTAGTCCGGGAACTGAGCAGTCAGGTGTCATCCATCTTTGCTAGCTCAGCAGCGCCTACCCACCCCTCAAGCCTGGTGTTACTGGCAGTAGACCCTTGCTTTACCGCTGTCTAAATTGACTTGTTGAGCAGTTGTTTCTTTTTATTATTTTTTTTTTTTCCCCTATGGTGGCACTACAGTCTCAGTCAGGGTTTTGTTTACAACCACGGCCCTGCTTTCCCAGTTAGAGCTTCCTGTCATGTGTCTCTTGGGGGCCATACTGGCAGATTACTCACAGAAGGGTATTTTCTTGACATTTTCTGGGTGCCATTTTATTGATGTTTCTTGCTGGAAGTCAGGTTGAAGTGCCAAGACAACGCTCCTAGTAGCGGAAGTTGGCTAGTAGTCGAACGAAAACCTTTGTTTCCAGCTAGCAATTCTTGATGCTGTCACAGTACCAACAAAGTTTAAAAAAAAAAAAAAAAAAAAGTCTTTGTTACTAATGTAATGTGTTTTACCCAGCCCTGATCCTAATTGTAAAACGAGCACTGGCCAACACCTAATGTTCACTTGGTTGTATTTGCTGTGTAGTTGTTGAGCATAGATAGCGTAGCACTTAAACACAAGTTATAATGGTGAAATTTGTCATGAATGGGAAATGAACAGGTACACAAATAAGTTTCCTTAGACTGTGACTTGTATGCCCTTTGGTCTAGGAATTCAGAGTGATAAAGCACTGGGGCATACAGTCTTTCAGGCAACTTTTCAAAATAGTGTTTGTTTAGACTTTAATCTGTAAGTTTGCATGTCTTTCTCGTTTGTGGCTCTTGAATGCAGTTTTCCTGTACGTTAAGGTTTGTAAGTGTCTTGCTCTCCCTAGATGGTTTAATGACGCTTCAGTATGCAGGAACAGATGCCTGGCATCCACCCACACTGCACCAGGGGGTGCAGACAAAACTGTATCCGGTACCCCCCTTTTTTTGTAGTAGAAGTCATGGACTCCAGGGGTTAAAAACTGCCAAGAGCACTGCAAGGAGAGCTGAGGTGTGAATCCCCAACATAACGACAGGCCCACTGTACTGTAGTACTATGAGCAAATCCTTGTCCATCGCACTTTAGAAAGAGTACATGTACGGTATCTCATTTGGCTGTTTGACTCTGGCCCAGTGGGTAAATCTGTATTCTGAAATACTGACTTTAAAGAAATAATGTTTTTTGCGTTGTGTTTTTTGACAGGAAAAACAGTGAAATCCCGTTACTTGGGGTATGATGGAAAAACACTTAGGAAGGTAAATGAAAATTCTTTATGAAACATAATTTTAGAATCCACTGCAGATTTTTTTTTTTTTTTTTAAAGGGGGAGAGGCTGCAGCCACTAGCACAATTCAGTTATCAGAGCTCCGTTTTCACTACATTAACAAAAAAGGCTTCATTTCAAGCTTTTCCAGTCTTCATGATAACAAGAGTCTTGCTCCTAAGAGCTGGTGACATGTTCAGGAGAACTTTAACAAAACATAATATTTAGACATAGTCCAGCTTGTATTTCCCATTAGTGCCGTATTCCTCCTCCCCATTATTTATTACTGAGGTCATCTGTATGAAAAGAGGATCTTCGTTTCTGAAGAGTTTGTCTATTCCTGCTGCTTTCTCCTTACCTGAAGTCACGGAGCACTGCTTGTGATATCACAGTTACTCCCATGGTAACAGATTGTGATGTCACAACAGAAGATTATGACTTGAACTAGGGAGTAAGCTATAGAGGCAGATGGACTCTAAAAGAACTCTGAGGGATAAAGATCATACATTCATGCAAATTTCTTTAGTAATAAATAATGGGGAGGAGAAATATATAAAATATAAATGGAATGCAAACAGAGTTGTACCTGTTTGTTATGCTTTTTGGGGATAGTTCCCAAAGGGTAGGGCCTCAGTTCTTTCTGCTCGGTGCATTTCCGCGTTGCCTCATACCTTGTGCCTCATGCCTTATGTCTAAAAGGAGCAAGTACCTCATATTGCCTGGCTAATACTAGTATTCGAAGTTTCGGATGGCTAAACCCCCAGTATGTTCCGAAGCCAAAGTACTGCAGTTTTAAATGTAACTCTAGGGCATTTGCACTATTTGAATGTGGAGATGAAGTGTCGTTACCATGAAAATCTGTCTGACAGTAGATACAGGCACAGATTGTAACAAATGTGACTTTTAGCAAGATTTTCATCTTGAGTGCTGAAACCTTTTTTGAATCTATTGTTGCGCCCCACTGCTGGCAGCTCGGTGGTGGGGATACCTGCCGATCTGGTTCCCCATCTAAGGAATCCTTCAGTGGGCGTGGCAGTGGAGGATTTTCAGATCTTGGTTGCGCCACCCCCTCCCCGTTACCCAGAATGCAGATACGGTGGCATGCAGCGACACCAGTGGCTGAGCAGCACACGGGCATCTGCTCCACCTCTTCTCCCTGTGTACGGACCGAGCATGCTGACCCCCCCAGTCACCGCTAGGAGCTGGGCTAATGTCGGGCTCCAGTCCCACCCCACCCAGGAGGAGGGCAGTCCCCTCCGACACCTGAGATTCATTGGCGACACAAGCAGAAAGTTAACTGCTGTGCTGGCAGCCTACCCTTCCAAAAATATTCAGTATTGATGTATCCCATCTAATTGTGTGTTCCCTGAATTTTTTTTTTTTTTGCTAGTAAAGGTGCAAAATGTCATTCCCAAAGTTGTGTGCTGTCCTTCGCCAAAATGAATTCCGTGATACTTGGGGGTATTTACATCCCACTTCAGTTTTATTTGCACTTGAAGGTGTAAAGGAATGTCATTAGTCGGCTCACCTGTTATGTGTACATTGTGACTATCCTATCACCCCACTTAACATTTGAATTCCTTATAGTATTTCGGGCTGGTCTTTGTGCCTCTGGCAGCATAAGGGGAGTTTTGCGTGGGAAGCATTACAGTCTGGCATGGACTGTACTTGAGCATTTTGCAGATGCCTTAGAGTGATTGTTTCAGGTCAGATTTTTGGAGTATTCAACACAATTGAATGCCACCCCTGCAGTATTGCTTGACCTGATCAGATCATCACCTCAACCCACAGACTTCCATAAACTGCATCAGGAAGATGGGATTGTCACTTTCTAGACTACGTATGAGGCATACAGGCAGCGGATTTGTCACGGTGAGCTGGGGAAAACCCCACAGCTCTGGATGACATATCTGGAAATCGTGGATCAGCAGCATTTGCTCCACACAGCAATAAACGAGAACAACTTTGATTTTAGACTACCGTGTTGGAAATATTTACTGCTTCTGTTCTTCGCCTTCAGCAAACAAAATGATGCTCTATATTGGGCTTACTATGTGCACACACTTGAAACTTCTCATCCATTGTCCAGGACATTAATTGAAAAGTAAAGGCTTTCAGTTCAGAGGAGCCATTACAAACCTTCTAGGGAATCAGTTGACCAAGCTGGTGAGCAGACATACAATTGAAGTGCCAGAATTCCAGGTGGTATCAAACGCGTTCCTGCAAATCTAAAGTTAAAGGTAGAGTATATGGGCAGACTGGATGGGCCTAGTGGTCCTTATCTGCCATCAGGTTCTATGTTTCTAAATCAAATGGCTTATGATAAATGGGTGTTAAATTGGCCACATCTAGCAAAATTCAGAGAGGCACTTTTGGAGATGACTGGCCTTCAAAGTTCAGCCAATCCACAAAAAGCATGCATTTGGGACATACAGGTTTAAAAGTACACAACATACTCCCTGTATCGTTACATACAATCTGATGTAACGACCTTCAGGGTCTACCTCCACACTGTTCACTTTAATTGGAATATTTCTCCTGAGCAGTATTACCGTGCCCTTCCTGTGTGGATGTTGTGGCCATGATGTACTGTAAAGCTCCCGTACCCACATTCTACGTAGCTTTGAATGTTCCAGCTCTGTGAGATGGGACTCCTGAATGAATGCCACATCCGCCTGATATCTACCTAGCTTCTGTAGGATCCTTGTCCTTTTAACTGGGCTGTTAAGGGCCTTAACATTATTTGAAATAAATGTTGGTGCCATCTTATACCACTAGGTAACGTGGTTGATCTCCAAACTGCGTTTCAGAAACTTGAGTGATTAGCAAGTGGATAAGAGCATTGAAGCTCTGCAGGAGTATGTCTGTAAACTGGATGGAAGAAAGCAAGTTATTAGTGTAAATATTGCGAAGCAGAAGATCTTCTGGGAGAACTGTAACAGACAACAGAGTAACGGATCTGCCTCTGTTACCATCCTGCCAGGAAACCTTGAAGTTGCATATTCTACGAGCCAGTTACGTCTGCTGATTGTGGAGGCTTTCTTCTGTTGCAGTTATCGGTGTCCCAAGTGCAGCTTTGCATGGTTGGACTGTTGGTCTCAATGTAAAGTGGACTGACATGCCACTTCCAGATTATTTTATGTCTCTGCACTGTAATGCAAATGATGAGGACCGAGATGTATGTGATTATCAAGATGATATTGCCATATCTGACAATGATGAAGATGTTTTCCTAGATGGACAAGACTAAGTTCAGCTACTTTTACCAACAGTCATATTTTAAATGTTACACTTTTTTGAAATTAAAATGTTTTGTGTAAACAGGTTTTTTTTTTTTCCCCTTTGATACATTTCCTTCTTTAAAATTTTTTTTAAAATTAACCTTTGAGGCAACTTATGGGTATGTATTTTAAAGCTCCAACTCCCACGTGTCCATTGAGATCACACTTAAATGCATATCTAAATTAGTCTCTACATAATGGCCCAAGAACCTGCATTAAGTACGCACAGCTCAAAATCACAAAATTTGACAAGGTATAAACTTTCTAAAATTTCATCTATTGATGGAGTCTTCACTTTTATCAGTTTATTTTCTTATATTATCTTGATTTCAAAACTACATATGCATTTCAAAGTAGAATCCTTACCGTTTTAGATAACATAAGATTATATTATAAAGCGCAATAAATCCTGTCTGACAAGATTAAATATAAAAGTATTTTGAAATTTCACAAGAAATTAAGCGGTGGTGGTTATTTAACCCTATAACTGTTAACATTAATCTTTTAAGGTAACGTATGAGTATGCATTTTAAAGCTCTAATTCATGCCTATTCATTGAGACCACGCTTAAATGTATATTTCACTTACTCTCGAAGTAATGGCCCAAGAATCTGCATTAAGTACATGAAGCTGAAATCGCAAAATTTGTCAAGGTGTCAGTACAAAATTGATGCAAACTACCATTTTGCCCCAGCATTCAAGCAATCAATGGACAGATCATGAATTTGGGGTATATCCTACATTAAACAACCATCTGCATTTATTTAGCTCTCCGGTGATGCCCCACTTCCATCTACACCTGGTCTGTTCTTCACATCAGACATGATCTTCTTCTTTTTTTTTTTTTTTTAACCAGAGCTGACTCATCCATCCCTAGTAGGAATTTATACAGATAAGGTCCATATTAAATCTAACTTACTGTAAAACAGACACTGACCAACAGCAGTGAAGTTACCAACATTACAATACTATTAGCAGTACAACTTCCTAACGGGCATTGTAGAATAGCATCCCAAGTAACCTCATCAGCATGCAGGCATGCTGACTCAGCATCCAGCAACCTTGGAGAAATGGACCACAACAAAAAGGTGCTAAAGAAGTATGAATTTGCTGACTTGTTACAAAGTTTTATAACTGTGTTTGAGTGGTGCTGCCTATTTTAGTTTTGAAAACCATTGCAGATACCTCATAGTGCTCTTACTGGTTGCACCATTCCTGAAACCCTCCCCTGGAAGCATGCATAGCACAATGGGAGATCTGCTGAATAATAAAATTAAGTACTTAAAAATTATGACATTTAATGCAGTTTTGGCGAGGTTTTTTTCAGGAAGCATTTAATCAGCACCAAGCCGATCAGAGCCTAAGACTGCCTGGAACATGCAATGTGATGTCTTCTTAGCGAGGCATCTCGTCTGTAATACTGAATCCCTGTGGAGACTTTCATATTGTGACTAAATCTTAGACATGATAGGAAAGTCTTAATAGGGAGTCGGATAAGATGCCTCACTAAAATGACATTGTGTTACACGTTCCCAGCAGTCTTGGGCTCTGATTGGTGCAGTGCTGCTCAAATGCTTCCAGATTGTGTCAAAATAAAGCAAAGAAATTGCCCGAACTGTAGTAAACTTTGTATTTTAAGGTACTTTTGTTATTGAGTACATCTCCCTTTGCGCAACACGTCCATATTGGGGCAGAAACAGTGCAACCAGTAAAGCACTGTTTAAGATATTTTTAAATTGTGGAGCCCTTCTTAGTCTTAATGTGCAAAGTACATTTGCATGCTTAGCCATACTTTCTATACCAGTCCTGTGGCAGTGTTCCCAGAAATGGCAGTGAAATGCCTGTGGGGAGTTGAATCAGTCTTCCTGATCTACTGTAGGGGGCGGCCTTGTCCTGTTCTGATTTGCAGTACCTTTTCAAAATGGCAGTGAATACATTATTATTCGTTTTGAATTCGGACCCACTAGCGATGTTAAAATTACATTGTTTATTGATGCCGTTAAGGTAGTGGTTCATTTCTGCTCGTAATGACATGAACGTTACTACGCTGTACTGTGCCAGCTGAACTTCTCTCGGTGACATAAAATTATCAAAGCAGAGCTTCAGCAGTAATTGTTTTTAAAGCCTGTATTTGTTAGGGCACAGCACAATCATTTAATACGGTCATAGCCCAGTTTGGTTTTAATATATTTAATTTGTCTGCTTCAATTTCATTTTCTTGCTCCTCAGTTAAATGTCTACCTTATCTGTGTTTTTTTTTTTTTGTTTGTTTTTTTTAATCTAAATGCTTTTCTTACTTTTTTTCTTGGTTGCGAATCGAACTGAAAATGCTGCTCTATCCATTGTTCATGGGACCAAGGGCTGTGAAGTGGGAACTGTGAAGCAGGTGGGTTGTCCATTTTGTTAACTTTTTTTTGTACCTGACAGTGATCAGGAAATCGAATATGATGGCTGATCAGATTTTGGAAAAGGCAGTGTAGTGACATCATTTTGTGCCAGGTAGCAAGGTTAAGAAATGAGAGCCAGTGAAAGCCATGAATTCAGAATTAATGTAAGGCCAGGTGACCTGTGCTGTCCAATGAAACTTTATTTTTACGGCCCATTTTATAAATAGTGTGTGTGTGTGTGTGTGTGTGTGTGTGTGTGTGTGTGTGTGTGTGTGTTTCTTTTTATAAAATAGGTAGGGGAAATCACTTCATCCTGATTGGTCAGCAGCCATGCACTTGTGATGCCACTACCAGTGGTTATTTAACAAAAAAAAAAAAAGCTGGCCATCAGGACACAGCACACTACCACATCAAATTGTTTTTGTTGACCAAAAAAAAAAGTCTGACCATTACACACTTGGCTGACATATTTGCTCTTATTAAAGTCATCTAGGCTTTTAAAATGAGACTCCCTAAACAACAACAAAAAAAACACAATATGAACATCTGAATGTGCCAGCAGAAACAGACCACCCGGTCTATCTAAGTCTGCTCGAGTGTGCAGCTAGCACCCCTAGTTTGCAGCTGTCCCACCCCCTCCCCTTTGTCATCCCCTGCCACCCCACCTCCCCACCCTCACTCCCCTGTTCCCTGTCCCATGCCCTTTTAAAGCTGTTCGCAGATTTACATGATACCACCCATTCTGGTAATGCATTCCATTTGCTGCCACCCTCTGTGTGAAATAGTGTCTTCTCATTTCCCTACTAAATTGTCTCCCCTCTATTCTTAGCCCGTGCCCCCTGGTGTCCCTCCCCCTCCTTAGCTTAAAGACCCAGTCTGTCCACAAGTTGATAATACATAGAAACATAGAATTTGACGGCAGATAAGGACTGCTTGGCCCACCTAGTCTGCCCATTTTCCCTACCTGTGTCTTATACTGCAGATCCTAAATATTCTGCGGCTTACCCTCTTTCTTATAGCTGGAGTTCTTTTGTCAGTCCCATGGGTTTTTGAATTCACCCTACCATTTTTGCCCCTACAACCTCTGCTGGGAGGCTGTTCCATGGATCCACCACCCTTTCTGTGAAAAAATAATTTCTCACGTTATCCCTAAGTCTACCCCCCTCTATTTTCATATCATGGCCCCTTGTTCCCGAACAACTTTTTATTTTGATTTTTTTGAAAGATGCTACCCTCTTGTACCATATTTACACCCTTGAGGTATTTGAAAGTCTCTATCATATTCCCCCCTCCCTCCTCCAGGTTATATATCCTGCAGTCTCCCCTCATATGGCTTTTGGTGCAGCCCCTGCACCATTTTTGTTGCCCTTCTCTGAACTGCTTCTACTCTGTCCTTCTAGAGATGTGGCCACCAGGACTGGACACAGTACTCTGGATGCGGTCTCACCAATATCTATACAGTGGCATCACCACCTCCTTCCTTCTGCTTGAGGCATCTCTCCCTGTGCATCCCAGCATTCCACTGGCTCACCTCACAGCCTTCTCACATTGTTTGGTAACCTTTAGATCATCAGCTGTGATTACCCCCAGGTCACTTTCCTGTTTGGTGGCCCTCAGTATTCTCCCCTCCCATCGTGTACTCCTCCCCCACATTTCTGTGCCCCAAGTGCATGATCTTGCACTTTTTTGCATTTCAGAGTTTTAGATAAGCTGAAAAAACTAATTAGCACTTTCACACGTCAAACTGCTAATCGGTTGTGAAAATGCATGGTACTTGGGGCACAGACTGATTGATTAATAAAACTATATAATTTTTTTTATTTATTTTGCTAATGTTCTGTACTGTGTCTTGGACTCGCTCAAAAATGATTAGCAGTCTAGTGCTAAGTGTTTCTGAAAAATGGTTAGCATTACCCCCTATTTTGCTATGCTATACCAGCGATTTAAAACCTTGCATTAAATCTTGGCTGCCATACCCTTGACCATTCCTCAAGCTTGCTTAGGTCCCTTCTTATTTTCTCTACCCCTCTTGAAGTGTCAACCCTGTTGCAGATCTTTGTGTTGTCTGCAAAGAGACGCACCTACCCTTCTAGCCTTTCTGCAGTGTCACTTATGAAGATATTAAAAAGGACTGGTCCAAGCATTGATCCCTGCGGGACCCCACTGGTCACCCCCTTCTCTTCGGATTGAACTCTGTTCACCACCACCCTGTTCACCCTTTGTGTCCTATCTGTCAACCAATTTTTTTTTTTTCTTTTTTTCATCCATTGTTTATCCTCCTGGCAGGCGGCGACTTGTCGGACATCCGACACTGAACTTCCACGGTCGTTCGGGTACTTCCTCCTCACCCGCTGGAACCACTGGAGCTGATGCAAGGAGCTTCATCCAGCTGCAGCCCCCGATTATCCGTTTTCTCCCCTTATTCCCCAGAGTCCCCAGACAATGATGGTGCGTGCGCAACTCCTCTTCACCCACCCCGGCCTAACACCCGTCTCCGTGCCCTTGCCTGCACTGCTATCACGCCATCTCCGTGCCCTTGCCTGCACCACCATCACGCATTCACGTGGTGGCAGTCAAAGGCCAGGAGCGACAACCTCCCCTATCCGGGAGAGGAGAGCTGCCAGCAGCTGCTCAGTCCTCACCCAGCCCTCTGACCCACGGTGCCCCATGCACATTCCCGAACATGGATCGGCAGCATGGTGAGAGGTAAGGCGCCTAGCGCCTCAGCCCTCTACGCCACTGGGCCGATCTCTTAGCCAATTTTTGACCCAGTTTATTACCCTGGGACCCACTCCCAGGCTGCCCAGCTTGTTTACTAGCCTCCTATGTGGGATGGTGTCAAAGGCCTTGCCGAAATCCAGGTAGGCCACATCCATTTCCCCTTCCTGATACACCTCCCTAGTCACCCAAAGAAATCTTATTAGATTTGTTTGACAAGATCTTCCAGCTGTGAATCCATGCTGCTTCAGATCCTGTGCTCCACTGGATTAGAGATGTATCACAAACCTTTCTTTTAATAGTGATTCTGTTAGTTTCCTCACCACTGAGGTCAGGCTAACTGGCCTGTAGTTTCCAGCCTCCTCCCTGCTCCCACTTTTGTGGAGAGGGACTATATTTTCCCTCCTCCAGTCCTTTGGTACCACACCTGTTTCCAGGGAACTGTTTAACAGGACTGTCAGTGGTGCTGCCAGCACCTCCCTGAGTCCTCTTACTTCTGAGATGTGTCCTGTCTGGCCCCATTGCCTTGTCCACTTTCAGATTAGCGAATTCCTTAAAGGGGCACTATCAGCTTTCCCCTACATTTTTGACTACCTGAAGTCTATAAACTTGTACCACACACTTAGTAAAACATGTTCATTAGAATGCCCCCATAGATGTAAAAATAACAAATCGTACCTGTTTTTATTAAATTTAAACCAAAATCCCCTTTCACTCGGGCTGCGAGGGCAGCCCACACACGGAAGCATGTATTGGACGTGAGCAGCACCATGAGACTCGCTGTCGAAGTGTGATTTGATACCATGACACGCCAACAAAATAATCCCTTTGTGCCATCTACTAATCCAAAGCGCTCCTGGTGCTTAAAATCCCAAACCGAGCTTTTCGAATATCACAATTTATAACTGTAGATGTCAGCGAAATCGCGCGCAGCTAAGGCGGCATGTTATCGCATGCGGCGGGATCTTCACCGTGTCTCTTTTTTAGCATGCGGCGGATTTCGGCTCAAGTCTGCAGTTATAAATTGTGATATTCCAGTGCTCGGTTTGGGATTTCAGCACCAGGAGCGTCTTGGATTAGTAGATGGCACAAAGGGATTATCTTGTTGGCGGTATAATGGTATCAAATCACACTTCGGGACAGCGAGCGTTCATGGTGCGCGTTCACGTCCAGTATATGCTTCCGGTGGCGGGTCAGTTTTCGTCGGCCCGAGTGAAAGGGGATTTTGGTTTAAATTTAATAAAAACGGGTACGATTTGTTGTTTTTACATCTATGGGGGCATTCTGATGAACATGTTTTACTAAGTGTGTGGTACAAGTTTATAGACTTCAGGTAGTCAAAAACGTAGGGGAAAGCTGATAGTGCCCCTTTAAAGACTCTCTCCTCCTTAAATGGACTGGTGTCCGCCTCCCTCCCAGTGGTGCTTCTGTTGCTTAACTTTGGTCCTTCCCCCTTCTTCTGTGAATACTGAACAAAAATACTTGTTCAGGTTTTCTGCTTTTTCTTGGGCCCCTCTCTACACACTTTCCTCCTTCCGTTTTTAGTCTTGCAATCCCACCCTTTTTGTACATTTCATCATCTCCTGGACTGGCCCTTCCTCCGGCCTCCCTGCCCTGTCACCCACTGGTATTTACCCCGATGGCGAGTGCCAACTACCGGGTCGGCGCCTCAAGGAGGTTAGAATCATCCCGCTGGTCCACAGTATTTTAAGTCCTCTGGTTTTCTTCCGCCCCAGTGTGGGACAAGTGCAATGACTCCAATGGCTGAGCCGATGCGTCTGTGATCTCCACCCTGTCTGTGGAATCGGTGTGCCAGCCTCCAGCAGCTGCCGCTAGGGAGCCAGGCATGCGTGATCTCCTGTCCCACCCTCCTGGGAGAGGAAGCTTTCCTCGGTGCTTGATCTCTCCCTCCCTGTGAAACCCCAGTGACCCACCGCACACTGTGAACACAGGTCGCCGGCGTGGCAGGAGGTAAGGCATTGCTGCCTCATCCCTCCACACCACCGGGCCGGCCACAATCCCACTCTGTCTTTTTTTTTTTTTTCACTAACATACTTGGAAAAAGTTCTTGTCTCCTGTTATTACCTGGGCTATTTTTTTCTTCTGTTTGCACCTTTGTGCTACTGACTGCTTTCCCCACCTCCTTCTGCTTTTCCAGATACAGTTCCCTGACTTCTCTCTCCGTTTTCTTGTACCTCCTGAATTCCACCGGTTTAGCACTTCCTTTGAGAACCATAGTGTGTGTGTGTGTGTGTGTGTGTGTGTGTGTGTGTTTTTTTTTTTTGCTTACTTGCCTAATGCAATAGCTTGCTGCCTCCACTATGGCGCCCTTAAGATTCTCCCATTGTTCCTCCACCCCGCTCCCCCTTCTCCTTCCTTGACTGTGATTTCCTAAGGCATTTTCCCTTCTTTGCAAAATCAACCCGCCTGAAATTCAGGATCCTTGCTTTCGTGTGGTTGACTCTTCTGCTGTTCTCACATTGAACCACACTGTACTGTGATCGCTTGATCTCGGATGGGTCCCCACTTTTACATCTGTAATTCTGTCTCTGTTGGTGAGTACCAGGTCCAATATCTCTCCCTCTCGGGTGGGCTCCGTCACTAGCTATCGTAGGCATGCCCCCTGCAGGGCTTCCAGGATATCCGTCTCTGTTGCTGGCTGAGGCTGCAGCCTGGTTGCTCCAGTCCACATCCAGCAGATTGAAGTCTCCCACCAGCAGCACCTCCTCTTTAACTGTTATTCTGTGCATAGCTTCTACAAGTACCCTGTCTAGCTCTTCCCCTTGTGTGAGAGGTCTGTAGATCACACCAGTGTGAGTGGCAGTGCCATTTCCAATCTCCAGGGTGATCCACAGTGCCTCCGCCTCTCCCTGCATTCCCTGTACCTCAGTTGCCTTAATTCCTTCCCTGACATAGAAGGCCACTCCTCCCTTTTAACCCACTCTGTCCCTCCTAAATAGTGTAACCTGGTATTGCCATATCCCAGTCGTGGTTCCCCGTGAATCATGTTTCGGTAACAGCGACAGTGTCCAGAGCTGTCTCAGCCATCGGGGCCACTAGGTCTGGGATTTTGTTTCCCAGACTGGGCATTTGTACACATAGGCTTGCAGTGTTTCACTGCCTCCCCTCCTAATAACTCCCCTCCTATCCCCATGTCTTTCCTCCAAACCCCTCTTGTCCTTACTCCCATTCTATCTTTTCTCATTGTAATGTTCTTTACCTTTTATAATCCCCCTTCTTACACACAACTTGCAACAATAAAAAATATACTGCTCGTAGCTTTACTTTCTTGAACGTCTTTCCTGATAATCCAAAAACTCTTACTGTCCTTAACTGCCTGCCAGGGAAATCTTTGCTGCTCACATTGCCACAGATAACATTGAATCCCTGGGTTTCTGGAGGCCTTCTGGGAGAGGTGAATACACTCTGCCAGAGGAATTCTGGAGAAGTTCGAATTCCTGTAGCCCATGATTAAGTCCCTTTACTGAATGTGTCTGTGACAGGGAGATCCTGCCACTCTTGAAGACTACCTTTTCTTAAACCTGTTGCAACAGTTCTTCTATTTCTTAGCCTAATCTACCCTTTACAATTTCTGGTCCATAAGGTTGGTCACCTATGGGCTTTTCTCCCCTTTCTTGACTATGCTATAATGTTCTCTTTAATTGTCCTTTCCCTTCTCGGGTCCTTGTACAGGGAGGTTATTGTGGTGACCTCCGAGCTGATGTGAAACAGGCTGTGTTCCTCACTGTTGGATTTGGTATGCAAGAGCACTGTCATAAAATACCTTGCTGTATATGCCTTGCGTATGAAACCTATAAATGTTGAAAATACCATGCCACTAGGTGTTTTTGATAAAGGTAAAAAAGTTACTAGGGAACAGGATTGTAAAAATTTAAGTTACCAGGGTAGAGATAGCAGAAAACCCTGTTGTGTTATTTAAATGCATGTATTAAATTGTGTGAGAGGCCCTTTGGCACCATGCATTCCTGCTTTAAGCTGAACCAGCCTAAAATGTTACGATTTGCATATACATCCCATGATGCTCTGCATTATGGGGGGGATATGTGATGTGTTTCTTTGAAACTTGGTTTTATTGCCAATGCCCTTTGGGGTAACCCTTGCTTCAGTGCTTCTGCACTGGGGTTCTTTGTCTTTAGCTTGTTTTGGGGGTTTTCTTTTTTGAGCTCCCCATCACCCAAATACACAAGACCAACATACGGAATGAAATCATTTTCACTGAAGAGATCAGTGGATCAGTAGGTGCTAAGTGCAGAGGAAGGACATGCATAGTCTGTTGTTGCAAACTGATGTATTGAAGAAGGGATATGCCATTGCTTAAGGCTCCCCCTGTGTTTTTTAAATAAACATCACATAGAGATAGTGTGTCGAACCTGAAGTTCTGTGTCTGGTCCATCTGATCTCCCACAACCCCTCCACAGAGTGGAAGACAGACAGATCATTGACATGTGGTGAGACAAAGTTTTTGCTAGCCACTTAACAAAAAGACAGTACCTTTTCAATTTTTAAAAAGTCTGCATTTTATTTAGATTCCTGCCTTTACCCATTTTATAAGTGCAATAAGACATGTTGGGATGTAAGAGATATGTGATAATGGCACTTCTAGGTGCTGAAAGCACTTGGCATAACCGCCTCGTACCTACACACACACACACACACACACACACACCCACCCGGGGCATGTGTTTCACATAACTGCTGATATCCTGTTGTCTTACTGCATTTGTATGTTTTATCCCATGCTGCCTTCCTTCCATCAGGCTGGATTCTGAGCCCCTACGTAGCTCGCTTCACCTGTCGGCAACCCCTGCGTTATTATTCCCCCCCCCCCTTTAAGTCTTCAGGAGTATTCTCCATTCGGAGCTGCACTGTGGATTTCCCCCCTATTTTTTATCTAATCAGCATCTGCATGTATGGGTACATAAATGTAGGTAATCCTTATCTCTCCCCCCACCACCTCCTCTCCCTGGTGCCAAGTGTAGCATCACTAAATCCTGGCTTGCACGCAGTGACCCTTTGTGGAGGGAGCAGGCAAGCTCCTTGGCCAATCACAAGGGTTGTGGCACCATGCTCCGCAGACCAGGCAGTACTACCATAGGTGGTACTACTGGACCCTGGCTGCCTGATTGCTGACGACCTGAGCTTGCTTCCAAATGCAAGTCATTAACATGGTAGAGTGATGTACTGCTGTTGGTCCATTCATCAACCTGATGTAAAGCTAATGATTTTCCATTTTCAAAAATGCCCGGTTCTGTTAGATAAAAAAAAAAAAAAAATGTGCCCCCCCTTCTCCCTAGGTGAGTGAAAATCAATGTGTTGTATGCAAAAAAATGACTAAAATTGGGGGCATTTGCCCCAAAACCAGGTGCAAAATGGGGTTGTTGGGATGAATAAGTGATGGGAATAGTGTGTGTGTGTGTGTGTGTGTGTGTGTGTGTGTGTGTGTGTGTGTGTTGCTTATTCTTTTCTCCTTCCTTGGCTCCAGTCTGCAGGAACATCCTGACCGACCTCCCAGCACACACACCCAACATCAGGCCACCTCCTCAATTTTCCCCATGGCTTAACCCCCCTTCCGTGACAGGGTGGTGAGAAGCCTCCCCATAGTTCTATGCACGGAGCGGATCCAGACGAGGAGGTGCCATTTGGGGTCAAGCCATGGAGATCAGAAGCTCATGCTGCCTCGCTGGAGCCATTCTTCCACTTTTTCGTCCCCCTGGAGATGAGGCGTGCAGTGACACAGACAGAGGGAGCACACACGCGTCTGCACGCTCTCCCTCCAGGCATCTGCCCCATCTCCACCCCTCTTTCTGTAGCGTCCGTGCACTACCCTCCAGCCTCCGCTAGGGGCCAGTCTGGGACCGACCACTGACATCCCCCTCTTCCCGGAGAAGGAGAGCAGTCCTTCAGACGCTCGATCCTTCTCCTCTCCTGCCAACCCCCAATGGCCCATGCTCGTTCCTGAACACAGGCTGCTGGCATGTGCAGGTGAGGCGACCAGCACCCTACCCTCAGCCAGCAGGCCGCCAATAGTTTTTTTTATTAAATTACTCCCATGTTGTTATAAAATGATTAATTCCATTTTTTCCACTGGTGTTTTCCATTGAAAACAGAAAAATATTGGCTCTACCAATTAAACACATTTATTAAAAATGAAATGAAGTTACAAATAATTAAAAGCACCATTTGAAAGAAAACTCTTTTAATTTACATTTTTTTTTTTTTATGTTTTATATTGTTAGTCTCCCCTTCTAAACACAACTTTAGATTCAGCTGGGAAATTGTCTGACAGGGGAAGATCACCAGCAAGAAAATCAATAGCGCCACAGAAATTTAAAGTTCCTGCAAGTGAGTTATACAAGTGATCTGTTACCACAGCCTCTGCATGACATCACTGCTGGTGAAAAATAAAGGTGTAAGCATGTTTTTATGTTGATACGTTCCAGTAGACAGAGGTCGCTACTGAGAATGATTGGTCCTCTGCTGCTTTTAGATTTTGGAACTGCTAAGTAGCACTTCCTCTGTGTTGGTTCCCCCTCCCCTGGTCCTTGTCAGTGATGCACCCTGTTCACAGAGGTATACCCTGATCAGGGTTCTTAGCCCCTTGTTATCCTTAGGACCCCAGGTCAGCCTGGCATTTGTCCTTTCCAATGTCAGGGGCCCCAAGGGGAGAGCTGTCCTGATATCCCCACCCCTCCCCCCCCCCGGCAGTCCAGTGTATGGACTAGGATCCATTGCCAGTTGGCACTAGCACTTGGAATAGTTCGGAGCCCAGACCATCAAACAGACAGCCATAGGACTTTAACCCTTGTTTTCTCCCTGGCTCCTTCCTCCGCCCCCAGGTATGGATGTAACCTCTGTCAGCCTTGGCTGCAAGTAGCGACGTCCTGCGGAGGGAGCATTTTCCCTTGGCCCTCTTCAAGGGGTTGCTGTGGCACCAGTGCCTAACACCTTCCCTGTCTGACTGCAGTGAACTGCCAACTGGCAGGTGCTACGGCCAGGCCTGCCTCATGACATGGCACCCCAAGCTCACTTCCGAACTCTGGTGGCCTGCAGGGCAGAACATTGGGCTGCCAGAATGGATGCTAAGGTGTCTAGGAGAAATGTAACACCAGCAGCAGATGAGACACAATTTGAAACCAGCTATAGTGTTGCTCTTTTTCTTTCCAGTTGATTGGTGGCTCCACTTTCCTGTTTTAACTTTTTTTTTTTTTTTATTACCCCTCTTACTCTGGCCCCTTAGACCTCTCTCTCCAGTGAGGTCACTCTGAGCTGCCTTATCCCGCCCTGCCTGAGGTGCTCCTGGATCTGGTCTGCTGCTTCCTGGGAACTACCCTCCCACCCCTCGACTCTGAGCCCTCCGGGGTGGGACCGCTGTACTCCTCCGGCACTGTAATCTATAATCTAGAAGGGCAGTCGGGGAGTAGAGGAGAGAGACAGCGACCAGCCAGGATGGACCCGGCAGTGGGCATGGGGCAGTCCACTGGGCCCACCATTACCTGTCTGGGTGCCAGGATGTTTCCTCTTTTTTGGTTTCCCCAAGGGGGTGCAGACATGCAATGATGCCCTGCACGTAACTGGTGCGCTTCCGCACCCGTGCGTAAGGTGTCCGCTGACACCCCCATCCCCAGAAGAGCATGCCGCAAGTTGTGCTACCCTCTGTCTCCACCGGGAGCCGCTAATACTGTGGCGAGCACACCCACTCCCAGGAGAGGAGAGCAGTCCTCCAAACGCTCAGTCCTCTCCTGCCCCTACCAACCACCCGATGACCCGAGCCTCGTTACGAACCGGGGTCGCCCGGCATAGGTGCGGCCCAGCGCCAACCCTGGTGCCACTGGGGCTGGTGGCCCCACTTTTCAACTCCAACACTCCAACTTCACTCTAGCAGTCTCCGGCCCCTCTTCAACCCACCCTACAAGCGGGGATTGACTGTCGGCCAGTGTCCATCAGTCATTTGTATAGCACTGGAGATTTTTCCCAATATTTCAGCCCACTTCCTTGGTGGAGTAGGCCAAAGGTTTCATGTGTGAACATGTGACTGGTACTGTGCTAACCTGATCAGTGTGTTCACACGGCCCCGGTGGTGCAGCACAATGCTTCTCTTGGGCCAGAAATGGTAGTGCAAGCACAAACCACTAAATCCCTCTGTAGCCAGGAGGCTGAGGGCATCCTGTGGGATGCTCTGCCACCTGCTGGCCTAGTAGTAGTCCCAGGCTCAGGATGCAGACTCGAGTTTTCTGCATTGTAAGCTGTATTATACTGCAGAAAACACCATGTAGCCAATCGGAATGCAGAGCTACTGTCCCATTATTCGGCCATAACTGGACCGTACAGTAATCTAAGCATGATTAACCACCACTCAAAACTGCTGTTTAACCATCAACATTCTGTGTTACATCTTCACAGAGATGAAACGGCAGGAGAAACCTTATTGTCATGTAGCTTTTTGGTATTCTAAATAGATGGTGATTGATAGACAATGTATACAGTTAGTTACCCAGTCGTTCATAGGTTCTGCATTCATAAAATAAAATTCACATAGTGAAACATTTTTGTTAGTCTCTGCCTGTGTATATTAAAAAGAATGCTTTGACAGGGTTTTTTTTTTTTTTTTTCCACCCATAATGTATTCCACAGTATATCTATAATAGCATAGTGAGCTGGGTTAATTAGGGAACAACTGTTCTGGAATGCCAATAATCACCTCTGCCAACAAGGTAGCCTCCAGGGTTGTAGGTTAGCTGTCTGTATCAAATGGGTGTTCTGGCTTTACCTGTCCCAGCTAGCACCATTGGCGTGGTGACAGAATTCTCAATTCCAGGGGAACTAATTTATTTTTACCTTGGGTTAGGTGGCAGTTGTTGGTGGGCCCTCCTGCTTCTACGCCCCAGAAGCCATTGTCTCAGCCTGACTAGTCCTTGGTCCCTTCAGGCTAAGAAGTGCTCCCTCTCTTGATGTTCTCTTCCATGCAGAGGACAGAAGCTAGCTTTAGCTTTAGGGTGAGATCGACTCCTTCCACATTGAAGAGACGCTTGGTACGTAGAAACATAGAATCTGATGGCAGATAAGGACTGCTTGGCTCACCTAGTCTGCCCATTTCCCTACCTACCTAACGGATAAGCTGCAGATTCTAGTTAACCAACAACCTACTTCCTCCTCCCTGTCCCAAATATAGGACTTTGGATAAGACTGATTAAAGGAAGATAGAAAAGTTACATACGTACTGTAATTGAAGGTCTTCCTGAATATCTTTTCCATAGAGAATCACTCGCCCACCCAATATCCCCCTCTCTGTATGGAGCCAGGGCTACTTGGCAGCTCACCCTTTACTGGGTTGTCAGTCTTGCTGGTAATCGTACTTGCTTGAAGTTTTGACTGAAACCATATATTGGTATGTTTGATTTAAGCCAGACAGGCCGGACAGAGGCACCCCTAAGGAGGTATCCCTCTGTGCCATTTGGAAGCGGCACTGCTCCAGGAGATCAACATATTTTATTCCAGTTACTCCAAGCTTACCAAGATAGCTGCATTCAGATTGGCTGCAGAAGAGCAGGCCCACACCAGCAGTGCAGTCACAGCCCCCAACCCCCATGAGTAGGCAGCCCACCCTCTTGAGGTGGTTTCCCCCAGCCACTGTAGACCCTGTCTCAGCCTGGATTAAACTGGGAACATTAAATGTAACAGTTCATCAAATGGAGAAATACCTCACTTTTTACTTTTGTTTGTCCTTGGCATCACTAGCTGATAACATATAGATACATAGACACTGTTGGCAGATAAGGGCCTATGGTCCACCCAGTCTGCCCATTTGAGCTTGTAAGTTCACTTTGTTTTCCTAGAAGTCTGTTACCCTTTACTCCTGACCTTCAGAATTCCCTTATGTCTATCCCATGCATTCTTAAATCCTGTGATTGTTTCAGCCCCCACCACTTCCTCTGGCAGGGTGTTACACTTGTCCACCACCCGTTCTTTGAAGAAATTCTTCCTCTCGTTTCTTCTGAACCTCCCTCCCTCCAACTTCATCCCTTGCCTTCTAGTCCTGGAGCATCTTTTTCGCTGGAAAATAGTGTGTTCCTGCACCCTTTTCCTCCCTGTAAGGTACTTGTATATGTCTATCATATCCCCTCTCTCCCTCCTCTCCTCCAGGGGGTACATATTCAAGTCCTTTAACCTGTCCTGATAGGACTTGTGGTGCAATCCCTGTACCATCTTTTTTGCCCTCCTCCGAACCTTCTCTACTGTGTCTGTGTCCTTGCGTAGGTAAGGTCTCCTGAACTGTACACTGTACTCCAGGTGAGGCCTCACTAGTGTCTTGTATAGTGGAATTATGACCTTCCTTTTCCTGCTGGTGATGCCCCTGCCTATGCATTCCAGCATCCTATTTGCTTTACCTACTGTCTTGTCGTACTGTGTCCCTACCTTGAGGTCATCAGAGATTTTCCTGCTTGGTACATGCTATATCCTCACCCCCAACTGATATGTTCCAGGGTTTTTGTGCCCCATATGTATTATCTTGCACTTCTTTGCATTGAATTTCAACTGCCAAACTCTTGACCATTCTTCAAGCTTCTGCAGGTCCCACCTCATTCTGTCTACACCCTCTGGCATGTCCACTGTGTTACAGAGCTTTGTGTCATCGGTGAACAGGGAAATTCTGGCTTCTAGGTCCTGCACAATGTGTCGTCTGAAGAGGTTGAATAGGACCGGTCCCAGCACTGATCCCTGTGGTACCCCACTGGTCTCTATTCCCTCTGTGGAGTGACAGCCATTTACCACCACCCTCTGTGTCCTGCCACCCAGCCAATTAACTACCAACCACACCACTGTTCTGCCCATTCCCATATTCCCCAGTTTGTTTAATAGCCTTCTATGTGGCACAGTGTCAAAGGCCTTGCTGAAGTCCAGATAGGACACATCCTCTGCCCTCCCTGATCCACCTCCCTTCTCACCCAGTTGAAAAATTGAATGAGGTTGATCTGGCATGACTTCCCCCTCAGTGAAATCATGCTGCCTTGGGTCCTGTAGACCGTTGGCAACCAGATGTTCCACCAGTCTCTTCTTCAGTAATGCTACCATGACCTTCCCCACTACCGAGGTCAGGCTGAACACAGCAAAAGTTTCACTGTAAGTTCTGAGCCAAACTAAACATGCTTCAGAATGTTAGGGTGCCTTAGCCTTCCCAGACAGTAGATCTGGGTGGTGAGGATTGGCTCCGTTGAGGTGCCGGTGCAGTCTGTCGCTTGCTTGTTGGGCCT
Source organism: Neoceratodus forsteri (assembly GCA_016271365.2). Taxonomy (NCBI): domain Eukaryota; kingdom Metazoa; phylum Chordata; order Ceratodontiformes; family Ceratodontidae; genus Neoceratodus; species Neoceratodus forsteri. The sequence continues at coordinate 188,607,178 of JADMNL010000031.1, forward strand.
GGATAGTATCCCACTTATATTAACTTCTTTTCTTTTGCCACAGCAGTGCGGGAGAAGAGGGGTGCCAGGTCTGTCTGCAAAGCTCCTGCGCCTAAAAGGTTTTTAACAGATCTGGGAGGTTAATATCCTTGGAAAGCAGAAACTCCAAAGCCTCTCTCAAAATCATAATGTTGTGGTCCCACAGGTGTGATTTTCAACCTAGATGAATATTCGACATATGCTTTCTCTCCTTTTTGTTTGAGTTCCTTTTGTACCACTAGCAGCTTATAGCATTGGGCCAACGGTCTGAGGGACAAGGTTGTGTTCGAAAAAAGACCACCATCTCAAAATTGTATTTTTTTTTTTTTTACCTAAGGTAATCTCCTTTTTAACTTTGAATTCCATGAAGGCCATTATGAATGAATATGGGTGAGCCTTTGGATCCTTGGGTGCAGCTATCAAGGTGCTGCATGGGTGATAAGTTCTTTATCTGGAGGGAAGGCTAACATTTTTATTTCAGAAAACTGTCCGTGAATTTGAGCGTGTCAACAGATTGTGTTGTGTGGTCCCCCCCCCCCCCAGCCTGCGGAACCTGATGTCTCTCTGATAGCGATTCTCAAGCCCTTCCATGTGGTGTTCCAGGGCCTGCTCCTGTGGGTGCAGAGAGCAGTGCAGTGTTGTGGATATCCATGGTGCTTGATTACTGGGTGACATAGGCCTCTAGGGCCAAGGTCCTCTTCTGCATGAACCTTGGGTCTCTAATCGTCTGCTGCCTCACTCTGTTCAGTAGCTCCCTTTGGGTTCAAGTACTCTTCCCCGACTTTCTCTTTCCCTATGTTCGTAACACTAACTGCCCCCCCCAAACTTTGTCCCACGCGGTCATTGGTTTTCACAGCATTTCCGATGTGCTGTTTTCTCTCATGGTGGTTTCTGTGTGAGATTATTGACCACGCTGTGTTTGTGTAGCTATTTTGACCTAGACCTGCCAGGTACCCTTTGAGGAACCCACTGGGTGGGGGGGCATTAGAGTAAGTAACAAAGGAGACTTTGTACAGGGCTGGGAGGAAGCCTTGCCAAAGAAGGGGCAGCTCTGAAAGGAAGGGGCAAGAAAGAGAGTTTAAATGAAATCGGTCTCCTTGTTCTGTTGTCGTTGATTTATAAAAAGTCCGTGACTGTCCGATGGAGCAGCAGGAGCATGAGTGACTAGCTGTGGGAGCTGGGTGACTGAGCAACTGGCTGAGGCAGGAACAAGAATGCGCAGCTGATTAGAATGCTGTTGATCTACTGACTGCACCAGAGACACTAACATTGCACAGAGTGATAGTTGTGTGTAAGTTGCCATTTATATACTGTAATTTGCCAAATGTAATGTCGTGATTGATAATTTGACACAGCCCCCTTGAAGGGGGCTCACTGCTCAAATTGGAGCTTTCTCCCTCCTTGTGTACTTGGACCTAGGACAGATTGTGAGGTCACAAGTAAAGGATTACAATGTTTCTGCATAAGCAGACAGTAGAAGTAGATGGGGAAAGCTCATGTTTCAAACACAAACACTCTAGTAAATAAAGTATTATAGGGCCGGCCGAGTAGCGCAGAGGGTTGAGGCGCTGGCGCCTTGCTCATCCACGCCCAGCGACCCGGGTTGAGGAGCGGACTCACGGGTCGTCGGGGGCTGGCAGGGGCGGGAGAAGATCGAGTGTCCGTAGGACTGCTCTCCTCTCCTGGGGGTGGGTAGTGGGTTGTCGTCGTGCCACAGCAGCCTCTGGTGGAGACCAGGAGCACTGCTGATGCATGCAAGAAAGAGGGAGTAACTAGAAAAGTGGAAATACCGCTTCATGGTAGCTGGATGACGGCTGCCTGGCGCTCTGAGGCCGTCAAGGTCCTACTGAGCTCTCCGTCTCAGCAGCATCCCTGGGGCTAAAGTGGAGCGCTGGTCTACCCCCCCCCTTGGCTGGTGCCTTCCCCCTCGGAGGAGGGGGACCCATCCGGTGAAGGGTTACGCCGGGTCACACTGGGGATCGGCTGCGATCTGAGGCGGAATCTCTGAGGACGGATGGGTTGGACGACTGCCTTGGTAAGTCTGAAGGAGTGGCTGCCATGGAGCACGTAGGGGTAGAAAGAAAATAACGGAAAAAAAAAAATTATAGAAGAGAGTGCAGGATAAAAATAGGTTTCAATTAAAAGGCTTTTTGAGTCTGCTCATGTGTGAAATGCTCTTTAAAGGGGAAACTACAGTCAAATTTTTTTTGGGGGGGGGGATGTTGTGCCGTGTGTGTTAATTTGTGTAGCCCTAATGTCCTTCCCTTTGTTTTCCATTAGGATTGTTTTCTAAATTTGCCTACTAATATTATGGGTTCTGGGGATCTCCATGTTTGAATTTTTTTATTGCTCTACTTTCTTCTACAATGCTTCCTGCCCCATTTGACAGTGATGTTTTTTGTGACCATTGATTCAGTGAGTGATGGAGGAGCAATCTACTGTTAGTAGCCTGATATTGCGGCATCGACTAAATAACTCTCCCTTATCCAATATTTTTGTTTTCTAGGTATGTGTCAATAGCTAGTCAGCAGGGGTAAATTGTTTTTAAAGCTATTCGTTTTATCAAACTGCACACAGCCATAAAAAGCACACACACATCACTCCAGGTTATCGGTGCTATAATTCATGAGGACTCTGGCTGTTTCCTTACAGAATAGCACATACAATTTTCTCCTCAGGTATTTGCCATCTGTGAATGTAGCCTTCATTAGTGCTGACTGTAGAAGGAGAGTTGCTTGAAATCACAGCTTTACTGCTGTAAACTTGACACAAAACCAACACTTGCTGAATTAATGGTCACGAACACATCACTGTTACATGGGACAGGAGGCATTGTAGGAAAAAGAAATCCATAAAAAATGCAAACACGGGGATCCCTAGGGGGCCATAAAACTAACATTCAATTATTAAATTTCTAACCACAAAGGGAAGGACAAACTAGAACTACAACCACAAATCAAACGCTCTGCATAACATTTTTGTAAATTTTGACTCTAGTTCCCCTTTAAACATTCCTTATCCTACATTGCATTCCTTTTCTTTGCTTGCTGTAAAGCATTAGATACTCCTTTGAATATGATAGAACAGCAACACACGTAATTATTGAACCTTTATTAGCTCAATTGTTTTCACTTCTCATCCCTTGTTTCACAGGTGCCCAAGGAAGTTATTTGGAAAGTGCAGCAAATGTTTTACATTCGACTCTAATGGAGGGACATAAAATTGATAATCCTCTTTGCGACATATCCGCTATCTGTGGTAGTATCATAATTCTTTTAGCTTGCCATTTATATTGGTGTTTTGAAATAACTCTTTAAATTCTTTTAAAATTTATTTGTGGGCTGTAATGACCAGCCTGTTAAATACAGATGCTTAAATAAGTAATCCTTAAGCATCGTTGGAGGTGAACTGCAGTGACCCTGTAAGTCATTTCTTTCCAGTAGATCTGTTTGTTCCATCAGAATGAGCCTTTTAGTAACCTAAGCAGGTGTTTCTGATGTACATACTGGTGGTAAGTACCATTTTAGAATTCTGTGATGGTTTTATGTCCCAGTCTATCAGAATTCTGTAGTAGAACACTAATCTCTATAAGTGCTTTGACGGGGCATTAAGTACATCATACAGTTCTAAAATAGCATTTCCTACCTGTATGGAACAGAAATGCCCACTAGGAAAAACCAAAAAGCCTGCACTGATGGAACAATAGCAGAATTGGAACCAGTATAAAAAATTTGGTTTCTACAGAGAATAATTTAGTTTCAGCATAGTTATCCTTTAAAGGAACAAACCAAAGAAGCTGTATATAGATATTTTCATTGAGGGGTGTCTGAGTATCTCTTGCATCAGGCCACACCTGTGGAACTATAGCCGGCAGGCACTAGGACCACACAAACTTTTTTGCTAGCAGTCTGCTAGTGGCCACCCAAGATGACATCAGCTGCCGCTGCTGTCCTCGCTATATAAAAGTGGGCGGCCTCGCCCCCCCCCTCAGTCCTTTTCCTGCCATTGACCATCACACATCTGACTCCACAGAGATACTGCCGCTTCAGCCAACTGCCAAATCTTCACTTTATTTCTCACCCTTAGTTAACAATCACTTTATTTATTTATTATATATATATATATATAGATATAGATATAGATATATAGATATATAGATATATATAGATATATATAGATATATAGATATATATATTTTTTATGCTTCTTGGGAGCCTGGCAGGTGGCTCTGGTCCCTCCCTTGGAGGGACTTGGTCTCAACTCTCCATTCTCTTGCCGACTTTCCTGCAATCCCCCACTGGTTTCTCTTCCCCCCATATGACAGGGCCAAGGCAAAGGGGCACCGACTTTCACCCACCCTGAGCAAAATCTAGATATCCCATGGGAACCAGGACAGGTGGGAGAGCCATCACCAGAGCCTGCCAGCTCCTTTTTTTTTTTTTCCTTCGTTTCCCCTCGCGCCTCCCCAACTGACTGCGTACATCAGCAACGTGCCTTCCGACTTGCATGTCCTTCAGCCACCACCAGAGGGAGATTGACGAGCAGTATGGCAATACCTCTGGATGTTCAATCCTCACTCTCCCCCCCCCCGGCGGCCCGGGCTCATTCCTGAACCTGGGTCCCCAACATGGCGTGAGAACAATCTCTTTATTTTTTTTAAGTGATTTTCATCCACGTTTATGCCGACCGACCCCAAGAAACTCTTCAGATACTGGGTACAGGTAGGAAGGGCTAGGACAAGGATGACCACGACACCTGCATCTGCTGTCTTAGCGTGACCATGATTTTAAGGCCCGCGAGGTCTGCCACAGATTCAACCAGGTTTCACAGTGGCGCCGTCAGAAGGCCCTAGAGTCTTTCATGCTGGAACAGAAGGTTGCCCGTATGGAAAAGGAGCTCTAGGCAAGAAGCTCTTCCATGTTGCTAGCCCTGTCCTCTGGCTCCTGTCCTCCAAGGTTTGGGACAAATCGGCTGGTAAACACCAGCACTGAGAGAGGGACAGGAGTAAGGAGAAATCCTTCCCCCCCCCCCCCATATCCCACCCGCGCACTGTTGGTCACCATTTCGAGCACCGGCTACTACTGCTGGGTTGTCCTCTTCGACAGCGACCCCCACTGCCGCCCACACTCATCCTTCCACAGGGTTGGCCTTGACAGTGCCTCCTGATGGTTCTCCTTTGGCTGGTGACGATTCGTTGATGTCTGGCCTCTTGATGCCTCTGCTGCCATGTCCATCGCTGCCTTTCAGACCCCTTCTTGCTCAGGAGCAACAGACAAGGACGTCTGCCAGACCTCATATGGCCGATGGTGGCTTGTCACTGTTGGGCATCATGATGCCTTCGTCCACGTTGCACAGGGGCAGCAGACAGGGAAGTCTGCTGGATCTGCTTCAGCCAGTGTTGGCCTGTCGACATCAGGATTTGTGCCTCCCCTGTCGATGCCTTTAACCACTTAGTAGAAGCCATGGATTCAGTCTCTTCCCCCCACCCCCCCAAATCAGTGCCTCTGACTGTAATGTCGACACCAAGGCCCCAACCGCTCTCGTTGATGCTTCAGGCCATACCGCTGACGCCAGGGATCCAGGATGCCTCCCCCCGTTCACGCCATAAAGCGCATCAGCAATGCAGATTACCATAAAAGTCGAGCCTATGCTCATCTCCTTTTGGGAGTTTATGCATCACCTCGATCCTTCTCTGGGTCTGTCGGCATTGGAGCCTGCAAGGCCAGCTTCCATGTCGACGCGCTCCGCTCATTTTCAGCTGTTGATGTCCCCCATGCCGTATTCAGGGATGAGGTGAGGATGAGTGCCATCCTGACCACCTCCCACCTGATGAGGAGGTCAGGAGCCCTTCTGCCCCCACTGTTTCCTCATGGGGTGAGGACTCACCAAGTATACCTCGAGGTCCCCTCCTGATGCCCCCTCCTTCACCTCTGTGATGAAGCAGCTGCAAGCAGCTATGGGGTTTGATGCTGAGGAGCAGGATGTCACCAAGAGGAATCTGGTTGAATCTCTGGACTTGCCTGATTCTCCCCTCTGATTATTCCTCCTCCTGCTGGCCGCATTTGAGGATGCCACTGTGGCTGCCTGGTACAGTCCAAATATAATCCCTGCTATGCCCAGAAAGACAGAAGAATTGTACCAGGCTCCCTCTGGGAAGCCCTTTTTCGCTCAGCAACCACAGGCAGACTGAGTGGTGATAAATGCTGCTCATGATGGATCCAAGGGTCTTAAGCACCTCCGCGCTCTTCCCCCAGATAAAGAATCCAGAAAACTGGATCTTATGGGCAAGAGTGCCTATGCCTCTACCACACTAGCCCTTAGAATTATCAATTACATTGCCCATGTGAGATTAAATTTCAGAAAACTCTGGAAAAAGGCAAGAGCTGCAGCTCAAGCCCTTCTGGAGGGTCCCTAGATAACGGAGCTGCTTAAAGCCCTCCAGTCTGGGGGCAGATGTAGGCAAGCATCCTTTGAGGTCTGACTACGACGTCTTAAATGCCAACAAGCCAACAGGATGCTGGGATGCATCGCTAGGGGGATCACCTCCAGAAGGAGGGAAGTGATACTCCCTCTGTATAACTGCTTGGTGAGGCCGCACCTTGAGTACTGCGTGCAGTTTTGGAGGCCACACTTAAAGAGGGACATTAACCTCCTGGAGAGGGTCCAGAGGAGGGCAACCAAAATGATTTGGGGCTTGGGGGACAGGACCTATGAGGAGAGGCTTGAAGGCTAAATATGTACACATTGGAAGAGAGAAGGGACCGGGGGACATGATAGAGGTCTTCAGGTATATGAAGAGGGTAAATAGGGGAGGAACAGTCAGGGTGCTTCGAAGGAAGGAGGAGGGGGCCACTAGAGGGCATGGGTGGAAGCTGGAGGGGGGAAGATTCAGGGGAGAAAGGAGGTGCTACTTCACTGAGAGGGTGGTGGAGCCATGGAATGCACTGCCTAGGGGGCTGGTGGAGGCAGAGACAGTGGAGGGGTTCAAGAGGGGGTGGGACAGGTACAGGGGAAGGGTTCTGGAAGCAAAATCCAATGTAGCAAGAATATCCGGAACGGGGAAGGGAGAAGCCAGAGAAGGCGAGGGGGACAGCAAGGTCAGCACCCAGGGTGGGGGCTAACCAAACGAGCAGACCCGAAAGACCGTTAGGCCTATTCTGCTGGCATTTTAGTATGTTAGTAAATGCCTCCACCAGACTGGCTGTGGTTGGCATCTGCCTAAGAAGACATTCTTGGCTCAGGGTATTGGGATTTGCTACTGATGTAAAACAGTCATTCCTGAATGCTCCCTTCAGAGGCTACAAGCTGTTTGGGGTGGATGTACGAGATATCCTTTCTGACCTGCAGGCCTCGGGGAGGACTCTGCGGTCAGTTCACTCCTTGTACCACACCCAATCAAAAAGTGGCCCAGTGATGCCTTTTCGTCATGCCACCCATAAACCCAAGTCAGGCACCCGCCCACTGGGCAAGTGCCAAACAGGAACAGCCCTGCTTGCCCCTACCTCCACCACTGGGAAGGTCCCCGGGTTGGGGGGGGGAGCAGCCCTGGCTGCTAGTTCTACTTCAGCAGATCTGCTTTTCTAGACCCCCACCATCCAGTACTACAGGAGGTGATGGGGGTGTTTTTCCCTCCACCTGGACAGGTGGCCAGAGATCACAACAGATGCTTGGGTCCTTTAGCTCATGGAGCATGGCCACACTCTAAAACTTCTGGAGTGGATTCCAGATCTACCTCCAATTCATTCCAGCTACCCTCCAGACAACATTCCAGTGCTGCTGGAGGAAATTCACGTTGTTGCAGAAAAGGGCCATAGAGCCAGTTCCCGAGGATCAGAGGAATACTGGGTTCTATTCCCACTTCTTGTTCTGTGCCCCCCCCCCGACGCAGGATGTGCACGTTTCCACGCATGTCTGCAGGTTGGCCGTCTAACATCGTCCCCTGCATGATCTCCGACTGCAGTTCACCCAGTCTCCACTGGGCGCCACTAGCATCGCGGGACGTGGACCCCTCCCTTCCAGGAGAGGAGAGTGGTCCATCGGATGCTCAGTCCTCTCCTCCCTGACCGACAACTGACTCCCCGGGCTAGTTCCCGAACCCAGGTTGCCGGCGTGGCATGAGGTAAGGCGGATGCCTCGGCCCTCAGCGCCACCGAGCCTATTCCCACTTCTTTTTAGAGTCCCCAAATCCACAGGGGACTTGTGGCTCATCCTGGACCTGATAAACCTGAATTTCTACATCCAGTACAGGAAGTTCAGGATGGTGACCCTACAAGACCTGCTGTCTCTTCTGCATAAGGGAGACTGGATATGCTCCCTCAACGTGCAGGATGCATACCTGTACATAAAGATGTGTGCTCCCCCAGGAAGTACCTCAGGTTCCAGTTCCAGGGAGAGCACTACCAGTTCAGGGCCTTGCCCTTTGGCTTGTCATCTGCGCCGTGGGTCTTTACCAAATGCTTGGCAGTGGTGGCAGCAGCCCTCAGGAGGGGAGGGACTGTAAGTCTTCGCTTACCTGGACAACTGGTTGCTCAAAGTCCAGGGAGCAACTGTCCCTCACCCTAGCTTGTACCAGGCAGTTGTTTCATGCTCTAGGGATTGTGGCCAATCTGCTCAAGTTGGTCTTGATCCCTTGTCGGCATGTACAGTACACGGGGCAGTAGTGGACATGGCCCAGGGCTTTGCTTTCTTGCCACGGGACGGGGCAGACTGCCTGATGGCGCTGGCCCAGCTGCTTTACAACAACAGATATGTCCTGGACAGAACCTTCCTGAGGCCATTAGCCAGGCTGCACATGAGTTCCCTTCCTCAGTCCTTCTCCCTCAGCAGATTCTTAAAACAGACACTTTGGGGATGGGCTGGGTGGCTCATCTGGGGCCCCATCAGACTTGAGGAACGTGTACCAACATGGAGGCTGCCCTCCACGTAAACGTCCTAGATGAGGGATGTTCTGTATGTTTTACAAACCTTCCACAGACCCATATGTCCCCAGGCCATCTGCTGGTGCAGACAGACAATATCGGCATAGTACTCTACATTAACAAGGGTGCACCCATTTGTACCGGGAAGTGATGAGGGTCTGGTACCAGACTTTAGAATACGGTCTAGAACTGTCGGACGTCCATGTTTCAGGTGACCAGAACGTCCTGGCAGACGGGCTAAGCTGGTCACAGTCCAGAAAGCATGAAAGGTAACTGCTGACTTCCATAGTAGGTGACCTGTTCGACAGATGGGGTTATCCAGAGGTGGGCCTTTTTGTGTCCCCACTCAATGCAAAACTGCTGCTTTTCTGCTCGTTCGATCCAGGGCATGGAGTTTTCTGATGAGGCATGTTGTCTGTCTTGGAATGGGACATTTCTTTATGCCTTTCCACCCTTTTCTCTGATTCAGAGGTTGCTAATCAAGCTCCAAATGGAGGGGGCCACTCTAATACTTGTGGCACCTTTCTGGCCTCATCGGATATGGTTTCCATTACGGCAACAATTAGCAGTGGAACCGCCAGTACTTCTGCCCTTGTGCAAGGGTCTGCTGTCTCAGGAACAGCTCATCCTGGTCCATCTGGACCTCAAGTCTCCCATCTTCATGCACGGCTCCTGAGGACATGACCACGTGGTACCTGGTTAGAACAGCACTACAACAATAGCACACGACAAGATAGCACGGTATGAAAAGCGCTACCACAGACAGCGATAGTGGTGAAGGAACACTGCTGTAAGCGCTCCAAGGTTGCTCTCCATGGTACTGTCTCACAGTACAAGGGGAGAGGAATTGGGCTGACTGAGCTGCTCCCGTGCCGGGGAGGACTAAGACACGGAGCAGCCCAGCAGAATGGTGTTGGAGACCAGGGTTCTAATCCTGGTCTTCATTTATTTCTTTGTTGTGGGACGTGTGTTTTTTTTTTTTTGTTTGTTTGTTTGTTTGTTTGTTTACACATGGAAACAGTATTTCACAGCCCACACATTTAGTCTTTCCTTGTGATCTGCTCTCCCGGAATGACAATCTTTTAGTTCGGAGGCTGCAGGAGACTGAGACCCCTACATTGGGGGGGGGGGCTGGACAGTGTGGTGCAGCGGCATTCTGTCCTGCTGCTGTAATGGAGAGCACGGTCACTACAGCGCTGTTGTGGACGTCGCTCTTTGGACCTAGTGCCTGAGAAGTGGGGTGTCGCCAAAAGTGGCAGACGTTCTAGTGGCTGCTAGGAAGCCTTCCACCAGGGCCACTTATTCTACGAAGTGGAAGTGTTTTGCTCTGTGGGAGGCTTCCCATCATTTGGATCCCTTTCCACTGAATCAGATTCTGGAGTACTTGCTTTCCCGTTAAGATTCTGGCCTGCAGTACTCCTCCATTAAAGTGCACCTGGCTGCTATTTCAGCCTTCCGTGTGCTCGTAGATGACCATATGGTGGCACAACTGGAGGTGCCCCGTACGTTTTTGAGAAACATTCTTCATCCGAAGCTTCCTGTCCGTAATCCAGTCCCACCTTAGGACTTGAATTTTGTGTTAGGGAGCCAAAGTAAGTTTCTCTTTGAGACAGCTGCGTCTTGTGAGCTATGCTTTGTCGTGGAAAACGTTATTTTTAGTTGCTATTACTTCTGCACAAAGGACTTCTAAGCTTCAAGCTCTGGTGTGTGGCTCTCCTTATTAGGTTTTTCGCAAACACATGGTGTCTTTGCATATCAAGCCTATGTTTTTTACCAAAGGTGGTGTCTGAGTTTAACCTGACTCAAACCATCCACCTGCCTGTTTACTTTCCTAAGCATGTCAGTCCAGGGGAAGCATTGCTCCATGCTTTAGCTGTACGTAGAATACTGTGGTGGTATGTTCATCGCACAAAGGACTGCAGGAAGTCTTTGCAGCTGTTTGTTTCTTTCTTTTGCCCTGGGAAAGAGGGCATACCAGTCTCTAAACGGTGCCTGTCCAAATGGCCAACTGTATCTTCTGTTATAGGAAGTATGGTAAGAAACTTCCTTGTGTTTGCATGGCCACGCCACCAAAGGCATGGCCACCTCTGTTCCTGTTTCAGGAACATGTCAGCCGCTGAAATCTGTGCTGCCGCCACTTGGAGTACTGTCCACACTTTCACTAAACACTACAGTCTGGGCATTGCCTCTGGGAGAAGGGCAGTCTTTGGTCTGGCTGTGCTTCTAGGCCTTCTGTCGTAGGCCTGTAGCCTCCAACCACTCAGACTGTCTCCATCAGTACTGATAGGGATTCGTTCTATAGGTGTTGCTTGATGCAAGAGATGCCCTCATTGAAGATAGTACAACTATGTAAGAACTTCAAGAGGATCTCTCATCAGGCGATGCCATCCCACCCTCCATCCCCCTAAGTCTCAGGGCTTCTAAGTGGTGGCGGGAACCTCTAGCGCTCTCTCTCTGTTTCCTAGGAAGAGGTCCTCTGTATATGGTCTCCGGCAGGGGATCCGAGTAGGGCGTGGGGCTGCCCACATTTATATAGGAAAGATGTCGTCAGCTGATGTTTCGTTGTGGACAGCCCTAAAAGACTGCTAGCAAAAGTTTTCCATGTGGTCCTAGTGCCTGGCGGCTATAGTTTCATAAGTATGGCCGGGTGCAAGAGATCCTCTCAAAGATCTACTGTTTCTGTAAATTCTTACATAACTGTACTTTTTTTGGATACTTTAATGTCAAAGTAGAATTTTTATGGCTTGTTTAATCTTCTGATTGAATATACCGCTGTGCCAGCCTTTTGGCGCCACAGCGGCTCTACCACTTTGAGCACCAGCAATTTCTGATTTGGAAGCAAATCCAGGTTGTCGGGACCAGCGGGGAGGGAGGAGGACTGAGTGTTCCAAAAGACTCTCTTCTCCCCCAGGGAGGGAGGGTCACTGCCCCGCTGCAGTGCTGCCACCTAGGCAACCATGGGTGGCAGAAAAATGGAGGTAGGCAGATAGGGCGGTCATCTACTGAGGCACGCGTACTGCATGCATGATTTGTTGCGTGAAAACAACCATGGGAAGAAAACTGAGAAAAAGGACACGGCCCTGTCTCCCGAGGTGAAGGCCCTAGGGTAGATTTGAGCCCTCCTGTCCATCCCATCTGTGCCTGACAAAACCTGGGATATTCGGGTTGGGGGTATATCCCCTCTAGCCTTGCGGTGGAGGGGCAAGTTGCAGCTCCATGGAGGGACAGGTGAAGTGGTATGGAGGTGAAGCCATCCTGCGCCATTGGGAACTCCTAGTGAGAACGGGAGCCAGAAACTTCAAGGGGGCATAAAGTGTAAGTTAAACAAACTAACAAAAACACAAAAATAATTTACCCTGTCTCAGAAATGGCTGTGCAGGAGCCTCCTAGTGAGCTAGCTATAGTACAGTGTGCTGTCAAGCAGATATCCCAGATTTGGGAACAAAATCGGGAGCCTGTGCTTGGGGCAAAGGGACTGGGGGAACTGCTGCTAATGGCAGCATGTCCTAGCCCAGGAAAGGTGGCGCTGTGCTCCACCGCTGCAGCGACCCTTGTGGTGGAGGCAGGGAACTTGCTCCTGCACTGAAATAGGCTGCGTGCACGAGGCCACTAATAGGCTGTGTACTGTGTGAGCAGTTAGGCAGAGGGCAAGCAAGAACAGGCACAGTGAGCCACCAGTACAGACTAGAATAACAGGAGAACTCTTCCCCCCTCCCCCCGTGCCATTTGATAATGGTCTGTTACTCTTGGGAACCCACCATGAACTTCCACAACACCAGATGTGCGTAGGAGTGTGGGGGGGGGGGTTGCTCCCCTCCATAAAGACCCCACCATAGGAGCAAAACTGGGAGGCTGCTGGTAGACAGTAAGTGGTGCTTGGTGTGGAA
>JADMNL010000031.1:188625000-188627500 GCA_016271365.2 Neoceratodus forsteri
AGAAGTGATTCCATCATTTTCCCTATCACTGAGGTTAAACTAACTGGTCTGTAGTTTCCCGCCTGCCCTGCTCCACTTTTGTGAAGGGAATCACATCAGCCCTCCTCCAGTCCTCAGGTACCACCCCATCCTCCGTGATTTGTTAAAGAGGGTAGTCAGTGGTGTCACTAGTTCTACCCTTAGTTCTTTTAGAATTCTGGGATGAATCCCATCAGGCCCCATGGCTTTGTCCGCCTTCAGTTTTAAGAGTTCTTTCAAGACCCTTTCTTCTGTAAATGGGCTGGTATCAACTTCTGTATCCAGAGTGTTTCTATTGTTTGTTTTAGGTACCTCCCCCTCTTCGTTTGTAAATACTGAGCAAAAATATTTGTTTAGTATCTCTGCCTTTTCACAGTCACCCTCTGCCCACCCCCCTCCCCTTTATTAAGCCTCCTATCCCTCCTTAGTCTTCCTTCACTCCCTGATGTACCTAAAAAAGGTTTTATCCCCATTCTTAACTGAGTTGGCTATCTTTTCCTCAGTTTGGGCCTTTGCTGTTCTGACTGCCTTCCCAGCTTCCTTTTGCTTTAACTGATGCACTTCTCTGTCCTGTTCCTTCTGTGATTCCTTGTACTTTCTGAATGCTTTCTTTTTCTCCTGAACCTTCACTGCCACCTCCTTTGAGAACCATAATGGTTTCTTACATCGTTTTGTTTTGTTTATTTGCTTCACACAAAGGCTTGTTACCTCTGTGATGGCAGTTTTTATTATTCCCCATTGTTCTTCCACCCCTCCTTCCTGCCCATTTGCTAGTGCATTCACTAGGCACTCACCCATTTTGGAAAGTCAGCCCTCCTGAAGTCCAGTACTTTTTGCCTTTGTAGGCTTGACTCTATTGCTGTGTTTATTGTGAACATACTGTTCGGTGGTCACTAGTTCCCAGGTGGCTACCCACTTCTACATCTGTGATCCTCTCCATCTCCATTTGAGAGGACCAGGTCTAAGATTGCTCCCTCTCGAGTGGGTTCCATACTAGTTGTCTAAGGCATGCCCCCTGTAGGGCATCTAGAATAACCCCACTCTTAGAAGTGGCTGCTGCAACTGCACTACAGTTAACATCTGGCATATTCAGATCACCCATCAGCAATATCTCCCCTTTATCTGCCATTCTAAGTATACTTTCTATCATTTCCTTCCCCTGAGAGGGGGGTCTGTATACAACCCCTGTGTGGCATGTGGTGCCATTGCCTGCCTCCAAATTGACCCACAGTGCTTCTTCTCCTCCCTGTTTACCCTTTTGTTCTGTTGCTTTGATTTCTACTCTTATGTAGAGAGCTCCTCCTCCTCTTTTACCCTCCCTATCCCTCCTGTAGATAGTGTATCCTGGTATGTTTATGTCCCAGTCATGGTTCTATGTGTACCATGTTTCTGTGACTGCCACGATATCCAGATCTTCCTCCTCCATCAAGGCCACTAATTCAGGAAGCTTGTTACCCAGACTACAGGCATTGGTACTCATTGCTCTCCATTTTTTGATGGCTTTACCTTCTGTAGCGGCATCCCCCACTGACCTTTCTACCTTGGTCTTTTTCTCATTTAGTACCCTGTTTTGTAGGGGGAGGCTGGGATTTTCCTGCTGCTTATCAGTGCCTCCCCCCTTGACTAGTTTAAAAACTTGCCAAGAGCATTTAAACCAATTGCCCAAAAGACTTGTTCCTTCCTGGACAGATGCAGACCATCCTGCCAGTATAGGCTAGTGTCCATCCAGGTGGAACCCCAGTCCCCAATTAAGCCAAACCCCTGTCGCCACACCATTTTTCAACCATTTAGTGTACTGCATGGTGCAAAGTACCCTCGCCTCACTCATGCCACTGACAGGCAGCACCTCTGAGAAGGATACTGTGTGTGCTACTTGTCTTAAGCCCTTCCCCAACTCTACAAAGTCCTTCTGCACTGCTCTAATCTCATGATGAGCTAAGTCATTTGTCCCTAGGTGGACAATGACGTCCAGCTCAGACTCCGTGCAGCTGTTCTCGTGATCCTAAGGATAGCTTCCTGTCCCTCAAGCCATGGCACCAGGCAGGCACCTTACTTCAGTTTTCCCTGCTCCCCCAGTTCTATCCCCTAATAATTGAGTCCCCACCAGGAACTGCTTTCTTTCCCTGTGGTGCCTTTGCCTCCTTCCTGAGGGCCTCCTTGTGACAGTTGTCTGCACTCCTCCTAGTCTCCTCTGTGGGTGCATCCATGGGGAACATGCTCCCCCCAGAATGGTGTATGGATTGTGGAGTGGAACAACTGACTGGGTGTGCCTCTGTTCCACCACCCTTACCCTCCCTGAGCCCACTGTGGTCCAACTGCTGTGCTTTCTTGCAACCTCTGAGGTAGTGGTGGTGGCTCTGGTGCTCCCTGGATGGGGGAGGTTCCTTGCCACTGTCCAGTGCGGCCTGAAGGCAGGCAACTTCCTCCCTCAGGGCAGATAGTTGTCTGCAAACAGGGCAGCATCTCAGCCTCCAGAAAGACT
>JADMNL010000031.1:188632500-188667500 GCA_016271365.2 Neoceratodus forsteri
CAGGATCTGCATAACTGTAAATTTATCAGTGCAGAGGGGCATCTCATGTTGGCCCCGATATTTTAACGTTGGTTAACCAGACTTAAAAATGGTTAAAATGGTCCAAAAGAAAATTTTGTTATTTAGAGATCTAAGTTGTAGGGCAGTGTTATCTTGTTACTTTATTACTAGGAACCTTTTCCCAAGTCATAAACATTTCCACTGATTTGTATGCGAAAAGGCCTCCTGTCTTTAGCACTGTACATCTTTTTTACCTTCTGCAGCATTTGTTCCTGCTTGGTCTTACAGATCTGGATATGAGGAGTTTCTATGGGTGTAGCTAGCTAGATTACACATGGTGAAAAGGTGGTTGGCTTTTGCAGAGGTTTATTTATTTATGTATTTATTTATTAACTACCTTATGTTTACCGGGTAAGAACTAGACAAGGAATGCCTATTTTCAGGTGCAACCACGGAGATTACAGGACAAGGTGATAGTGCGAGGGTATTACAACAAGGTGAAATGCAGGCAATGAAGTGGATGAAAACAGCTAAACATTTACAGGATGAACAGATAAGCATAGGCATCAGTAATTGCATTTCATAGTAAGAGAGCAGGTAAGTGGTGGTTACAGTTCATGGTAGGAGTACAGCTAAAGTTTAGTCCTTTCATTTTGGAGGGTGGTAAGTGCTGAGGTGAAGGGTAAATACTCCCTAATGGTGCTCAGAAGAGGGTAGGAGGCCGAGGATGTGGTGGAGCACACCTTTGACCTGTATATATTAGTATTAGCCAGTAAACTATACACAATGTAAGAATGGCTACTATCTTTGTAGCAATAATAGTAGTCTACAAATACACATTTGTAATTTCTCTGACTCTGTGTGCCTTTTTCAAATTTTAACCTCCTATCTTATGTGGGATCATGTCTCCAAACCTCTGCAGCAGCAAGTATTCAGCTTCTGTCCAAGGAGGAGTGGGTGGGTGGTTGGGTAGTGTTTGTGTCTGTGTGTCTGTCTGTACGCATGTGCTGCTTTATTAAATAACGCCCTGACCTTGGGCAGCCTTCACCAGTAGACCATATGCAGCATTGGAGGGATAGGAACAAGTCTGATATCTGGCGACCCTGTGTGGATGTGAGGGAGCATTGCCTTCATCTTCCAGAAGAGTACCTCCCTCCCAGGCAACAAGATGAGTCCACTACATGGTGCTGGGCGCACAGGTCCATCAAGATTATTCATTAGGCCAGTCCCCCACTGCCTATGTTTAGGGTTGGTTGGTGACTGCCTGCCTGGCTGTCCTTCTCTGGAGGTGCTCCTTCATTTATGCATTACTTCTCCCATATTCCTGTTTTTCCCCTGGTCACTGCCGGCATGCATTATGAGAACAGCTAGTTTCTGTCAAGGGATTCAACCGAGGGGAGGTGGGGCTCCCATGTTATATAGACAGCACAGACCTGCATCGACATGGGTGTCCCCAGCTGGCAAAAGTTTGAGTGTTCCTGACACTGAAAGGTTACAGTTCTAAAGATGTGGCTTAATGGAGATTTTCTTGGAACTCTACTGTCACCAGTAAGTGTAGTGTACTTTTGTACAGTAGCAGTGAGTAGGCTATTGTGGTACAACTTCATGTTGTCAGAACAATGGTTCAACAGTATTTCTGCACCGGCCCAGTGGCGCTGAGGGTTGAGGAGCTGGATGCCACACCTCGCACCACGCCGACGACCCGGGTTCAGAGACTGACTCGGGCCACCAGGGGTTGGCTGGGAGGGAAGAGATCGAGCGTCCAGAGGACTGCTGTCTTCCCAGGCAGGGATCCGGGGGATGCGCTGCTCAAGAGTGGCCTCTGGTGGTGGTCAGTACACACTCACGAAGCAGCGCCATGCAAGTAGGGCGAGCGGCACTCCATGCCTAGACGCCATTGCACGATCGAGCTCTGGGGGAGTAACCAAGGTGGAAAACCCTGGCCACTTGGGCGGCAAAGGCAGGGCAGGCAGGCTGCGCCCACACGCCTAACACCGTGCGCCCCCCCCCCATATTCTGGGTTGCGAGGGGAGGACCCAGCACCCAATTCCTTGGCCAGGTGAAGAGCACGGTGATCGGTAGAGGCAATACTGCCTGAGTGCCCTGCTGGAGAGATGCCCAAGTAGCCGGCGACTGGAGGAGAAAAATAGTATACACACACACATTCTTAGTGTATGACTTTTCAAATGCAACAGACCTTAACCATGGCTGTAATATCAATTTTGGTATCATTGGTAATGTAAAGAAGTCTAGAACAGATTAACAAGTTACAAGTAACAGTGACGTGCAGGTGTCCTGCATAAATGATTTCATAACTTTTTTTTTTTTTTTTTTAAAGACCAGTACAGTACCCCATGATGTATTTGACCAGATGGAGTCACAGACGCTCCTATTACACTACTTAACACTACAGGTAAGCTTGCAATGCGTTTTCAGCTGTGAACTTTCCAGAACCTCTCACATAGCCTGCTTCCATGGGAGATCTGTACCTAACCGCTCACCTGGCTGTCTTTGATTCATGGATGTCAGTCCTTTGTTTTGCTTAGTTTCCAAAAGAAGATAGAACATTGTTCAAAGAGCAGCCTGCCTTGACGGCCCCTTGTTTAGCTGCTGAGCATCATAAAATGCATAAGCTAAACTGAGAACTGTGATAATGTGCATGTCTTCTCCCCTCCCAGCCCCCACCCCTACACACCACCGCCATCCATGGCTTCCTCGGACCAAAATCTTTTTTTTTTTTTTTATCCTGAGATGCAGGTTATTTTTTCAGGTTGGTGAGATCAGCATCATGGTCTCATTTGATTCAGTATTTTGGTTATTTGGTGCCCCTGACACCCGAAACCCCAGCGTGTGGGTGGCAGGTACATCTGGTGAGTAGACTGGCAGTGGCAAATTGAGTTACAAGAGTACTTCAGTATCCTTCATGGGAGACATTAAAATCAAGGCTGTGCATAGTCACTGCAAAGACACCCGAATATCTGTGCAAGTCCTGGGGCAAGATGGGCTCCGACAGACACCTAGGTGCACGAGAGCATAAAAAATATATGCTCTTCCTGATTGCAGCTGTGGAGTGCAGTGTTCTTCCAAAGTCTGACATGCCCTGTGCAGATGTCCGATGAGAGGGGAATGGTTCTCTGGAGGAACCTAGGTGGTTTGTCTAATGCATTCCCAGTTCCATGGCTGGTGAACACCAGTAGGAGGTTCTTGATCACAGCATGACAAGGTGCGAGCTATATTCCTGCTGTATGCACATCATCCTTTTTTGCCTCTAGGTTAGCATCTAAGAAGTTTCAGAATTTAATATTGTGATCACATTATTGACTCAGAATGATGGGACAGGAATGGGTGAGGTTGTTCCAGGTTGATTTTAGGAGTGGTATTCGGGGGGTCTGGTTGTTACATCAGTAAGCTGTGCAGATAGGTGTAAAACTGCACAGTATGCAAGTTCAGGCGACTTACTATTCAGTCCAGACCTGGATGGGACCCCTCGCCACCCCCCCAAAAAAAAAGGATAAGAAAGGACAGCTGGCTGTGTCCAAGCATTAACAAAAGGATACTCATTCCTCAAGGGGACACATTTCAGGTCACTCCCACCAGATGAGGGACTTTTTTTTTTCCAGTCCTTTGGTTACCAATTTCTAAAAAAAAATAACTAAAATATAATCGTCTGGGATATCTTACATTAGGCTACACCTTTGGAACTATGGCCGCAAGGCAGTTTTATTTATCTGGCACCAAATCCAGAGGCTCTGGGTGCCTAATAATATATAAAGCAAATAAATTGCCGGCCTGCTGGCGCAGCGGTACAGCTACCACTTGCGATGCCAGCGACCCAGGTTCGGTAGCGAGCCCAAATGCTGGAGGGGTGGCCGGGGGGAGAAGGATCGAGCACCCGGAGGCCTGCTCTCCTTTTCTAGGAAGGGTGGGCTGTGTATCCTGCAGCAATACTGCCACCTGGGTGACCACAGGTGGAGGTGCAGATGGGAGGGCAGAGGCATGGGAGAGACAGATGTTGGCTGAAGGTCTGGAGCGGCGGCACGTCTCAGTGTCCCTTAGTTTCCTTGGGTCTTCTGTGTGTGCCAGCGTCTGCAGGGGTTGGGGACCAGAAAACCGGAAAACTCCCCACATCGGCTGCTGGAGACTGGCTCCGGCATTGGAGACCAAGACCTGGGGAGAAACTCTATCGTGCAGTCCGCCCAGCATTGGACGAAGGCTGGAGGGGAAGATGGGGGTCTCCCTTCCGGGGGGGGGGTTATCCGAGGGGACTGCAGAGGAAGGACTCGCGAGGAGCGGAAGTCTCCAGAACCCACAGTGAAGCCCGATCGCTACCATGGGAGTCCCTGAAGGAAGGAGACGGCGTGGAGCAGAAAGGGGCATAAATAGCAAGTGTAAAAAATAAATAAATAAATAAAGCAAATAAACTAACATGGAATAACAATGTTATAAATAATTTCAAATCAGGAATCCGGGCCAGAACTTAAAGAAATGTTTTTTTTTAAACATCTTTTGAAAGCGGCCAGCAAAGGAGCACATCTCGCTTCTCGTGGAAGGGCATTCCAAAGAATTGGGACTGCAATGCCGAACGCCCTGTCACATGAGGATTTTAACAGATCTAGGTATGGACAAGAGTTCTGCCTCTGCTGGCCGGAGGGCGTGGCCAGGAATGTGTGGCTCCAGGAGATCTTGCAGGTAGCCCAGACCATGCAGGGCCTTGTTTGTCAACAAGCACACCATGAAGCTAATGCGCCACTGAACTGGCAACCAGTGGAGACTGTGGAGAACCAGTGTGATATGCCTGAACCAGGAGGTCCCTGTAACCAGCTGCACTGCCACATTCTGAACTAGCTGCTGGTAACGCATCAGCCTTGTGGATAACCCAAGGTAGAGAGGGCTATAGTAATCTAACCTAGACATAACTAAGACATGCACCAGTGTTGCCAGTTTAGTTGGTTCAAAATAGTGCTTAATCCGGGCAATGTTACGCAGGTGGTAAAGGCCACTGCAGACAACTGCTGATACCTGGAACGCCAGAGTCTGCTTGGAAGGTGTAGTGACCCCCAGATTCTTCACCCTGCCTGCAGCACGAAGAGCCACATCATGTAACAGAGGAAGGGCTGTGCTACCACTTATTGCCACTGAACCTGACCGGCCCAGTTCCACCAGTAACACCTCCTTCTCTGATGGATTAAGCCTAAGTCTGCTAGCTGCCATCCAATACTACATTTCTCTGAGGTACTCGCTAGTTCCAGGACAGCTGCATGATCATTAGGGGCACAAGACACATACATCTGGGTACCATTAGCACAGCAATGAAACACCAAGCCGCAGTGTCTAATGATCTCCCCCAAAGGCAGCATGTACATGGTGAATAGTATGGGAGCCAGAATCTTCCCCTGAAGTAAACCATAGCAGAGCACAGCACTGCTCGGGAGCCAAGCGACACCTGCTGCATTCTGACAGACATGTAGGACTCTAAGAACAGTAACACTGTTCCTGAGAGTCCCATATAGTGCCTAAGGCGATCCAACAGCACCCAATGGTCCACCGTGTCAAATGCCGAATAGAGGTCGAGCAGGGCAAGAAGCGAGCGACATCTGCTATCTCTTGCTAGGAGATCATGGTGCACACTGACTGAGGCAGTTTCTGTACTATGACAGGGCCAGAAACCAGATTGAAAAGGCTTGTAGATGCCACTCCTTTCCAGGAGTTATAGTTGCACTGCCACCACCTTCTTGATCACATTCCCAAGAAAAGGAATGTTAAAGACGGGTCTGTAGTTGAGAGATCATCAGAGTCCAGCCATATATAGAGAGATTAGGAGCTCATGGAAACATTTTTCTTGCCAGGGGCATCCCACAATGCTGTAATGTGTCAATGTGTATATAAATGTGTGGCTGGTCCCATCCCACCAGATGAGTGAAGGTTATTTTAATTCTTTTCCTGATGGTTACCAATTTAAAAAAAAAAAAAAAAATACAAAACTAAAATATTATTCTCTTCAAGGATCCTTATGTTAGGCCACACCATTGGCACTTTAGACATCAAGCAATAGGACCACATGGAAACTTTTGCTAACCAGGGACCTCCCATGATGTTCCACATCTGCGTCTATATAAAATGGAAGTGTACTCATCACTCCTCAGTTCTTTACCGCTGTCAGTCATACTGGTCGGACCGTCATCAACTAGCCATTGCTGTTTATACGAACATACGAAGAAGCCAGTAGAAGGCCATTTGGTCTATCAAGTCTGCTCGTGTTGCAGGGTTCATAGCTTGAGCTGCTGTCCCTATCCCCTCTCCCCACTCCTCCCATCCTCCCTACCCATGACCCTTACCCTCCCCCTTTACCTGTCCCAGCCTCTCTTAAAGCTGCCCACTGTCTTCAGTGAGATTACCTCTTCTGGCAGTGCATTCCAAGTGTCCACCACCCTCTCTATGAAGAAGTGCTTCCTGACCTCCCTCCTAAACCTCTCACCCTCCAGCTTAAGACTGTGTTATGGTTGCCACTCGGCTTAAAGAGACTCTCCCTATCAACCTTATTTATCCCTTTCAAGTACTTGAAGGTCCCAATCATGTCCCCTCTCTCCTGTCTTCCATGGAGTACATGTTCGGTGCCCTCAACCTCTCCTTGTATGCCTTACCCTGCCGACCAGCTATCATCTATGTAGCCCTCCTCTGGACCTTCTCCAGCAGGTTAATGTCCTTTTTGAGGTGTGGACACCAGTACTGAACTCCATATTCTAGCTGTGGCCTTATTAGTGACCTGAACAAGGGCAGTATAACCTCTCTCCTACTACTGATCCCCCTAGATATGCATCCTAGCATCTTGTTTGCCTTTGCTGCTGCTTTCTTGCACTACGTGGAGTGCTTCAGGTCACTAGTGATCATCGTTCCCAGGTCCTTCTCCTCTGAAGCAGATACTCTGACTCCACGCAAGTCATACTCTGTCCTAGGATTCTTGGCTCCTGTATGCATAACTTTGCATTTCTTGGCATTGAAGCCAAGCTGCCAGATCCTGGACCACCTCCCTAGCTTTTCCAGATCTTCCTGTAGGTTCTGTATCCCTTCAGCCGTGTCCACTCTCCCACAAAGCTTGGTGTCATCCACGAATAGGCACATTTTTCCCTTAATGCCATCTCCAGTGTCATTGATGAAGACATTGAACAACACTGGCCCCAGTACCGAACCCTGCAGGACCCCACTGGTTACCTGTTTTGTGCCAGATAACTCTCTTCTCTCTCCCCCCGCAACCACCCTCTGGGTTCTGTCCTTCAGCCAGTTTTCCACTCATCTGACCATCTTTTTCCAACCCCAAGATCCACCAACTTCCTGTCAACCTTTTGTGGGTCACAGAGTCGAAGGCCTTGCTGAAATCAACAGAGGATGTCTACCGCTTGGCCTCTGTCTGCTGTCTTAGTGACACAGTCAAAAAAGTCAATCAGATTTGTTTGGCACGATCTCCATCTCTTCCCCCCCCCCCCCCATGAACCCATGCTGCCTCGCATCCTGGAGACCATGCTTCTCTAGATATTCCACCAACCTTTCCTTTAGTATAGTCTCCATGTATTTAGAATGGTTTATTCTTTAACAGTGTTTTTCGTTGTCTCTGCATGCTACTGAAATTGAACAATACTTTATTTTGGTACTGTAAGTGTGGAGATTTTAAGAAGGTACACACACTGTCTGTGTGCTGTTTGGGCCAGTCTCACAGCATGAGAACTTGAGATCTATCAGGGTTTCAACCAGGCTACAAGGCGATGTCGCAAGAAAGCTCTAGAAACATTTCAACAGTCTTGTAGCCATTAAAAAGGAACAAGGCCTAACACCTGCATTGCCATCAGTGTCTGCCAAAAGACGGCCAAAGTCAAGGGACCGGGACTGAGAAAGGTCTTCGTTACAGCCCTCTTCAGACCATAAGCATAAACATAAAGAAAAATCCACTTCACTGTCAAAGTCCTGTTCGCTGGTAAGGCAAGGTAATACAGTTGCATCATCGCCTGCTCTAGCTCCTTTGATAGTGCCCTGCCCCCCAAATCATCAGTGAGACACTAAGGTCAGAATCTGGCTTAGGCACTGCAATGCCTACTATGGATGATGTGCCATTGTCATTGGGCTGAGGTCTGTTGTTGACACAAGTAGTCAAGGCACCTAGCTAGGGCATCGTCGACTCTCAAGCTGTGCTGATGTTTTCAGAGATGATAAGGCACATTCTGCCTGACTTACCTATGCAGGCAGTAATTCCATTGACTGGGCATACTAGTACCTCATCCCTGTTACCTATGGACCAGCACCCTTGATTGGCCCCCTACCTCGCAGACAGTAATACCTAGGGCACAGGCACTTACTGTATCATATAAGCATAAGTGTCAGGATCTGAGTTCTACTGTATATTCTGCTGAGAATCATAATGCATTTGCCATCATTCTAATTGCACCACTTGGGAGACACCTATGTTTATACCATTGTATAATCATTAGTTGGACAATACTGCCATCTTCAGTTCTAGTGCAGAACAGCAATTACCTATGCAATTATTTATGTAACCACAAGTGGCCTTCACGAATACAGGTCCTTTGTTTAGTTATCTTGTCTTTCTGCTAGCTCAGCATGCTTTCCCAGGCTAGTAAGAAGTCTGGTTATTAGCCATTATCCAATGATGAGACTTTTATATATCTTTTTAGTAGTTGCTATGGTTATTGTCAGGAGTATAAGACCCTTTGCATTGCACCTTTTTCTCTGAGAAGACCGAGACTCGCTATTACCTATAGGTAAGAAAGATTGGGGGTGTTCTCCCTGGTGTTTATCACTGTGATTTGGTTGTAAGTCTGCTTTATATACCAGAAATAAATCACTTTTTATGTGCTGGACACCACTTGTCTTTAATTTCTTCACTTTTGTGCAGTTCCAACAAGAACCTAAGAAAGGTAATTTTTATTACCCAGTTACATCCCCATCAGCGATTGTTTCCAGCACATCGCAGATTCCTCTCTTAGCTGCTGCCATTATCGCTGGTGCCTTCTACAGCACCCATCAACAGAAACGAGGACGACGAGGTTGAATATAATTCCGACCTCATGGTATTGGAGGAGGATTATTGGGAAGAACAGTATGTGGCACTTCATTCCGGTTCTACCCTCTCATTCTGCAGTGAGGACTCTGGTTTATACCCTGAGGTGGTCGTCTGAAGATCCTACTTTTTGAGCCATGATGTAGAAAATGCAAACTGCCATGGGCTTTGCTGTGCAAGAGGAAGATTCCATAAAAAGAAAGCTGATAGAATTTATGGAGGTCCCCTGCACATCCTCTATTATAATTCCACCTGTATTTCCTGCATTAGAGGATGCTACCTTGGCTGCATGGTACGGACTTAACTCACAGCCTGCAGTTCCTAGAAAGGCCGATAAGTGGTATTCTAGGGACATGGATATGTTGTTCATCCACACTCATTGGCAGTATCCTTGCCGCTTTAAATCTTGCCGGAAGGTCTTCAAGCTTGCTCCTCCCACCCACCCGGGTGGTATAACTCTCGGCTCCGCCCATATGGCCTTAGATCTTCCTTACGCTTGGAAGCTCAGGTTCCCTCTAACAGCTCTGCGTTCGACTAGTTCCTATTTCTCCGTTTGCGGTTTAAAATAAAAATTTGCAAAGACTTCAGTCTTGATCCCTCGCGGCCGCGATGGACAAATCGACTCGATTTCGGAGATGCCCATGCGGGCAGAAGATGTCTCGGACGGATCCACACTCCACGTGTGTCACTGCTTAGGCCTTGAGCACGACCCGCGGGCTTGCGACCTGTGCTCATCTTTCCCGGCCTCGTCCTCGAAGACCGTGCTGCCCGATTACGCACTGGGCGCGTCCGAAAGCGTTTCCTCCGGTGAAGTCAAGGAGGCCGGTTGGCGGTGTCGCGCGGCGGGCTCGGCCGGATCAGCTCGGCGGATGGTGGGTCCTCGAAGAAGAGGCGGCGCGGGCGTGTCTTCCTCGGCAGCGGCATTTATCCCGCTCTCTGGGTTCTTCCTACACGGCTTCTTTTAAGGAGCTTTGTCTGTCCCTCTCCACTAAAGGAGAAGGGCCTCGTCTGCTGGACCTTATTTCGGTCCAAAAGAGGGACAGGTAGAATCCCTCCGTCGGCGCTCTTGGGAGGCGGAAAGGTCCTCTCCCGGGCCGTCGTCCGTCGGCCGTCGACGCTTCGGCTCGACCCACTGGCCTCACGGTGTCCCCGTCAGGTCAGTTGGCCGAGACTCCCACTGATGAAGTCGAGATTTTCGACCCATTGAATGAGCTGTCGCCTTTAGCAGCCGAGATTCCCCTCTCCCGGTTCCCGGGAGGAGTTGAGGATCCGTGGGCTCGTCATGCCTCCGGTTCCGGGCCCTCGGATGGACCTTCCGAGCGAAGGAGTGCGGTTCGGCCGACACCTCCCGCACCGACCCGGAAATTCCGGGACTCGGTCTCGGACCTCTTAGCGGTCCAGCCGTTCCCACCGTCATAAGGCGGTCGGTCTCGTGCACCGGTAAGCGCGTCGCCGCTGCGTCCTCGTCCTCCTCCTCGGATGAGGGAGGCTTGAGCGTAAATTCGTCGGCGTGCGAGACCTTATGTTACAACAGCTCCTCCTGGCGGGAATAAGCCCGACTCCGGCGCCTCCGGCCATTAAGTCTGTCACGGGCAGCCGACACAACCCCTCGACTTGTCCGAGGGCCTATACCCAGGCGGTTGTCGTCAAAACCAGCTGCTCCACCGATTCCGGTGGAACCTCCGCCTCACAGCCACCAGTGGGGCTCCGACCAAGGATTCGGTCGACTAAGGAGTTTACCCATCGGCTGTCAGTTACCCTCACTCCCGACCGACCTCGGCAGGTGAAGGGTGGCTCAGGCCAGAGGCAGCTCTTTGAGGACTCTTCCGAGTCGAAGATGATTCCTCCTTCTTCTCCAAGCGACTGGACTTGGAGTCTTCAGGAGGTCAGTCAATGGGCGATAGCCCGTCGTCCTTCCTAGGACTACTTGGCTCATCTCGAGTCTACGGGATGGGCTCGAACCCGTTTCCAAGCGGGCCAGGTATCCCCTCACGGAGATTCTGGACCGAGGGATTCTCCGGCGGAGGCCTTTCCGGTGGCCGAGGCCACAAAGTGGGTCCGGCACTGGAACTTTGGCAGCGCCCTGCTTCCTGCCCTGCGCCTCGGCCAGGATGGCCAGGAAAGTATCGCGGTCCCGGTTCCTTGTCGGTTTTTGAACTACACCCTCTGCTGAGGGGTTGGTTACCGACAGCGTTTTCGGAGCGCCGCGTAGCGCCAGGATGTGGACAAACCTCCTGACAAGGAGTCAAGAAATTGGACTACGTCGGGCGAAAAGTCTCGCTACGTCTCTCTCGCGCCCGTCAGGCCAGTTCGGCCGTCCTCATGGCACATTTTCTCATGCCTGTTGGGCTCCTGGATGAGGTCATCCCTCATCTTCCCGCCGATCTGCAGACTACGGTTAAGCAGGTGCGGGACCAGGGCAGGGCAGTGGCCAAACAGCAGCTCCAGACTGCTTTGGATGTGGGGACTCATGTGCCAGATCGGTGGCGGCCGCGAGTGGCTATCGTCGGTGAGCTTGGCTGAGGATATCCACCTTTACTTCGGATACCCAGCACAAGTTGGCGGATGTTCCCTTTTTGGGGACTGACCTCTTCGGCCCTGGGGTGGAAGGTCACCTGCAGAGGATCGAGAAGTCCAATGCTACCTTGGACTCGGTCTCTTCCGCTCAGAAGGACAAAGGCCGAAACCACAGCCTAAGCCCTTTCGTCCTTCTGTGCCCCCAGCGCACCCGGCCCAGCAACGTCAGGGCCAGCAGGCTCGGCCTTGGCATCCCAAACCCAAGCACGCGGCTTCCTCTAACAGGAGGCAGGGAGGAAAGGCCCAGGAGGTCCCTCGGCGGTCCCTCCTCCAAGCCTGCCCAGTGTCGAGCCAGGTGTCGCCCCCATCCCGTCACCTTACCCTAGGTCCCCCATTAGAGGCAGCTCCAGCACTTCCGTTCCACCTGGTCCGCTGTTACCACGGACAGGTGGGTCTTGAAGGTGGTGGGAAGAGGCCTGCCTCTGGAATTCGAGCAGGCACCACCCTTCAGGCCGTCGCCCTCGGAAGCTGGAATCCCCAGCCTCACTGGCGGCTCGTCGAGCCGACATCACTCTCCTCCTCCAGAGGAGGTGGTAAGAGAGGTGGTGGACCCTCCTTCAGACCCAGGGTTTGTGTCCAGGTACTTCCTGGTTCCGAAGCGGACGGGGCTGGCGCCCATTCTCGACCTACCACGACCTAAACAAGTTCCTAGGTCTCGAACCTTCAGGATGGTCACTCTGGCTCAGATAATACCATCCTTGGAGCAGCAGGCGTGTGGTTCTGCTCTCTGGACTTGCAGGGCTGCGTTTTTTCCCGTCCCTATCCGTCCGTCTCACCAGAGATTCCTTCGCTTCCAGCGGAAGGATCTCTCTTGATTCAAAGCCATGCCCTTGACTTCTCCAGCTCCCAGGGTCTTCACCAAATGCATGGCAGTGGTGACAGCATTCCCTCATGGCGCCCGAGGGTCGGGTGCCTCCTACCTGGGACGACTGGCTGATAGCAGCTCCTCCAGGAAGGAGGCGGAGTGGTCCAGAGATCTGGCCTCCAGGTCTGCTCTCAACTGGGCCTCCTTATCAGCGAGGCCAAGTGGAACTCGAGCGAAGCAGGTGATTCTATTCATCCGGGCGCAGCTCGACTCTCTTGAGCCAGGCGCGCTCCAGCGGACAGGGCGAGGTTCTTTCCTCCTTTGCCCGATCATTTCTGGTTGGGCAATCGCGCCCTGCCCGGGACTTCCTGCACCTCCTGGGTCTCATGGCGGCCTGCACCAGCGTGGTCCGTTGGGCCCGCTGGAACATGCGTCCCCTTCAGTGGGGACTGGCCAGCCAGTGGTCACAACGCTGCGATCCCTTGGACCAGCTTGTGTCGGTGACACAGGGGATGTGGAACGCTCTCCAGTGGTGGACCGTTCCAGATCATTTGTAGGAGGGCATCCCGTTCGTCCGCCCCGAGCCGACGGTCTCTCTGTCGACCGATGCCTCTCTGATGGGTTGGGGTGCCCATCTGGGGGAACACCGGGCTCATGGCCTCTGGTCCCCGCGGGAGTCCCGATGCCACATCAACCTGCTGGAGCTCCGAGCGGTCCGCCTAGCTCTCACCGCCTTTGCTCCGTTCCTCCGGGGTCAAGTGGTCCGAGTCCAGACGGACAATACCACGACCATGTACTATCTAAACCGCCAGGCGGGCGCGCTCCATGCTTCTATGCAAGGAAGCTCTCCGCATTTTGGTCACTCTGCGCAGCCTGGAGGCGGATCTCCTAGCCATTCACGTGGCAGGAGCCTCCAACACCCTGGCCGATGCCCTGAGCCGGATAGGGGCTGCATCCCAGGTGGTCTCTCCTGCGGAGGTAGTACAGCATCTGTTCTCCCTTTGGGGCACACCTCAGGTGGACCTGTTTGCCTCCATGGAGAGCGAGGCTGAGTCTGTTCCATCCGCCCCTCAGCGGGGCTCGCTGCAGGGGATGCCTTCTCCGAGGCAATGGACCCGGGCCTCTTCGCCTTTCCCCATTTCCTTGATCCACAAGGTGCTTCTCAAAGGCGAGGGAGGGACAAGGCGCAGGTGATTCTGATAGCCCCAGACTGGCCTCGCCAGTTCTGGTACCCAGATCTCCTCAGTCTCAGCTCCAGGACTCCGCGGCAGCTTCCAGCTCGCCCGGACCTGCTCTCAGTCAATCAGGGGAAGGTGTTCCATCCGGACCTTCAATCCCTGCACCTGACGGCCTGGTTCCTGAGCGGCTAGAGTTCCAGGCTTTGGGTCTTTCCGGCGAGGTCCTCAATGTAGTTAGGCGTCCCGTAGAGTCGACCAGAAAATGCTATGCCTTCAAATGGAAAAGGTTTTCCATTTGGTGTCAGAGCAGGCTTGGACCCTTCCTCCTGTTCCTTGGCAAGCATCTTGGACTATTTATGGTCCCTTTCTAGTCAAGGGCTTAGGTCGGCGACCCTAAGGGTGCACCTGGCAGCCATCTCTGCTTACCGAGCGGGCCCGGGAAGCAGTCGATGGCGCAGGGGAAGGTGGTCTGGGCGCTTTTTCAAAGGCCTTGATCACATTTCCCTCCAGTGCGGGAACCCCACCTCCGTGGGATCTACTGCTAGTACTGGCAAAGCTCATGGGCAAGCCATTGAACCTATGCACAGGTGTGCTCTCTCTCACCTGTCGTGGAAGACCGCCTTCTTGGTGGCTATCACGTCAGCCAGAAGGATGGGAGAGCTCCAGGCGCTTTCCATCGAGTCTCCTTACCTGGTCTTCCACAGGGACAAGGTTGTCTCCTGCGCCCCACCGAGAATTCCTTCCGAAGGTGGTGTGGAGTTTCACCTTAACCAGGTGTTGACTCTGCGGTGTTCTACCCCAATCACACCTCGGAGGCCTAATATAGGCTCCATACTCTGGACCCTAGAAGCGCTAGCACTATTATAAGGAGCGACGGTTGACAATTCTGGGAGAGGTTCGCCAGCTGTTTGTCACCTCGCTGAAGCCGCATCTGGCAGACCTGCAGCCAAGCGGACGATAAGCAGGTGGGTAACCTCCTGCATAGATCTCTGCTATAAGTTGGCGGGCATGGAGCCTCCCAGAGGGATAAGAGCTCATTCT
Organism: Neoceratodus forsteri; assembly: GCA_016271365.2. NCBI lineage: Eukaryota > Metazoa > Chordata > Ceratodontiformes > Ceratodontidae > Neoceratodus > Neoceratodus forsteri. The sequence continues at coordinate 188,647,169 of JADMNL010000031.1, forward strand.
ACCCGCCATACTGCTGCTGCGAGTGGCTGCTTCCAGGGACGCCCCTATCCAGGAAATCTGCAGGGCTGCTACCTGGAAGTCAGCAAACACCTTCATTACCCATTACCACATCGACCTTGAGTCACGCCGGGATGCTGGTTTTGGGGCCTCGGTTCTCCAGTCTCTCTCTTCCCAAGTAAGTATTGGGGTGCGTCTTCCTCCCTCCTCCCGGAGAACTGCTAGGAGTCTGCCAATGAGTGTGGATGAACAACATATCCATGTCCCTAGAAATACAGGTTACTCACCTGTAACAGGAGTTCTAGGAATGGTATATGTTGTTCATCCTACATTCCTGACCTCGCTCGACGCACAACCTGAGCTTCCAGCGGGCAGATCTGGCGTCATGGGGCGGAGCCGAGGTTATACCACCCGGGTGGGTGGGAGGAGCAAGCTTGAAGACCTTCCGGCAAGATTTAAAGCGGCAAGGATACTGCCAATGAGTGTGGATGAACAACATATACCATTCCTAGAACTCCTGTTACAGGTGAGTAACCTGTATTTCTGCTCCGTCTGCTAAGCCTCATTATGCTAACCGGCCAGAAACTGACTATTTATGCCTCTGCTTCAGTGGACTTTAGGATTACAAATTGCCAGGCTGACATGATCAGGTACCAAAACAGCTTGTGGGAAGCTGCTTAAACTGCAGCCCAAGCTTTACCTGAAGACTCTGCCAAGAAGGAATTACAAATGAATTACTTACATTTAAATTTGGGGGCCGAGGTTGGCAGACATTAGCTTTGCTGAGTATATGACGTGTGCTGCCGCCTCTGGCATCTGCATGATAAGATATTCTTGACTCATAGTGGCTAGATTTGCAAATATTGTGCAGCAGGCACTTTTAAATCCCAAATTTTTAGAGGGACTAAACTGTTTGGTTGTGATGTGAAAGAGGCCTTCAGACCTCAAAAATGACACTAAGGTCTGTCAGATTCCTGTATCCTACTCCTGCCAGAGGTCATGGACAGGGATCCTTTTGTCAGCCTGCTGACAAAGATGATTGTCTACCATCCACAAGGCAGAGTTAACGGGGCAGCTCCTCTGCCATGGCCCTTCCCCCTCTGTGCCCATTCAGAATCATACAGAGCAGTCCTTATCAGTGGCACTGTCTCCACTGTATCGGTATGACTCCTGTCTGCATTCACCCTCACGTCCTCTATTGCCCCAGGGGTAGTGAGGGGGGCAGACTCTCCTTACATCAGCAGCAGCGGAGATTACCTCAGCAAGTGGGTCTTGGAGATAACTTCAAGGGGGCATGTTTTGGAGCTTCTAGAAACCCCTCCAGATCATTCTCTGCCTCTTGTGGATCACTTATGTCTTATGAAAGAAGTGAAATCACTAGTTCAAGAATGTGCTATAGAACCAGTTCATCAACAGAGAACCAGGGAGTTCCATTCCCATATATTCCCTGGTCCCAAAGTGGACAGGGGATATGGGTCCTGTGTTGGATCTCAGCAATCTCAACTTCTACATAGAATATAAGAAGTTTTGAATGGTATCCCTGTAAGCTCTGATTCACCTTCTGCAAATGGGACTGGCTTTGTTATTCAGTTTCCTAAATGAATTAAACAAGGTGAACTGCAGGGAACTGTTCAGCCTGAGTGCTAGTTCAAGGTCACGGGGGTATGAGTGGAAATTGACAGAGGTTCAAGTGGGACACAACGTATTTTATAGAAAGGGTAGTGGAGCCATGAAACATTCTACCTGCTGAAGTGGTGGGCGCTTAAACAGTTGATGGTTTTTTTTTGGGGGGGGGGCGCTGTGGAGCCTGAGCAAAATGGCTGCCTTTAGATGGAGCTCTGTATCTCCTAAGATGCGAGATTGATTTAAAAGTTACTTTTTTTGGAATGGAAATTCTTATCCTGCATCACATTGCACCTCAAGACTTGCTTACCAAAATGGGTAATCCTAGAAAGGATAAGCCTACATCAGACAGATCAAAGCCCAAAAATCTCACTGGTGCTCTGGCCATGAGGTCCAATCAAGGCCTCGAAACGGACACAGTGGGAGAAGAAACCCTGCAGACCTTGGGGACAAGATTAACAGTGTTATCTTCTCAGTGGTTGGGCTTTCAGATAAATTTGATAACTAATAGGGTAACTGGAATCAAAACATCACTCGACTGATTACCTTGGCCCCTTCCGAAGCCACTAAGAGGGCTGACGTGGCTATGGGGGCTGTAAAATCTGTGATTAAAGAAAATACTCACTTGAAGTCCTGGTTGCAAACTCTGGATAACCAGGCTTAAGCCTGTAATTTAAGATTGAGTGGAAGGGGACCATTTGTTACTGTATTTACAGGAGTGGCTTGTCTAGCAGCTGGGTGAAGAAGTTACTCCCATGACCCAAAGATTTCAAAAAGCATACCGGATTACTTCCAGAAGCTTCTAGGCCAGTCATCACGGATGGAGTGGGAGCCCAGTACTACCCAACGGTAATGGCGAGGAAGAAACTAACCCTCTTGTGTGGCGGTCATCCCATTCATCTATTTCCAGACATCGGGTCCACCACTTGACAAAAGCGCAAGAAATTTGATGGGGCCCGAGTTATGCTCTGAAAGGCAGGTGTGTCCCACAGCATGGTTCTTCCAGCACGACTGAAGATAGTGCATTTGGGGAAAGTATTTCTCTCTTCTGACCCCACGGATGCTCTAAAATTGGTTGTACTGTGCCCATTAAGGACGGTACGTTACTGTTGTTGATGTGTTTTCATCTGCCATCTGTCCTCCTGTGTTTAAATCTACCATTGATTTTGGTAGGCACCCCTAAGGCTGCTCCCGCCCATGCCATCATTCAGACATCGAGGCCAGGACCAGGTTTAGGCACTACGGCGCCATTCATGTATGGTAGGGTGCCATCGTCGCAGGGTGTCATCCATCATTGACCGTACCCGTTCTGGTTCCGAATACCGGATGCATCGACTTCCTGGAGCTTTTCAGTACCTTTTCCAGCATGATCTGATGTATCATGTGAGATCTGCCCCTGCAGCGGCTCGTCCCATCGATGAGTCGACCTGATATTGCTGGCCTATAGATGCTGCGACTGCCTCCAGTGCCTACTAACCCATCTTGACTGCCGCTCATTGACAGCGATGATTGGTTGTCCTGGCATCGTGACCTTAGCATGGCATCAGATGGGGATGAAGAGGAAGAATATGTGGAGGGCAGCCAGTTCACGCATGGCGAGAGCTCTACTCCCTCTTCCTGTAGTGAGGACTCTGCCCACACACCAAGATCACCACCAGAGGACACCACCTTTCTACCCATGATGCAGGGCATACAGGCTGCCGTGTGATTAGTTTGGAAGAGCAGGATTCTATTAAATGGTCTCATCTGTTTTCTAGAATTGCCATAGACCCTGTCTGCAGTTATCCCTTCCCATAACCAGTGTTGGAGAATGCCAACTTTCCCACTTGGCACAGGCCCAGCACAGTACCTGCAATGCCAAGGAAGGTGGATAAACTGTACCTTGCTCCATCTAAAAACCCCACCATGCCCACTGATCAGAAGCGGATTCAGCAGTCCTTTACAGATGCCCATCATAGATCTAGGGCACCTAATCACCTCAGTCTCTCTTCCCCCCACACACACACACACACACAAGGAATCCAGGAGATGAATACAGTCAGGAAATGCACTTGTGCTACAGCCTTTCTAGGCTTACATATTGCTAACTACCAAGCGCATATGGTGAAATATCAAAATACACTCTTGAGGAAGGTACAGGCAGCTGCTAAGGCATTACCTGAGGGAATGGGCCAAAACGGACTTACTGCTGTCTCTCTAAGAAGGGCTGGCAGTGGGCAGACTCTTGCTACGCTCTGCCTAAGGTGCCTTGGATGCTTCTGCCTGGGCAGTGGCCTCTGGGATTTGCCTGAGATGTTATTCATGGCTTAGTCACTGGATTCACCAGGCATGTACAGCAGGTAACGTTGAATACTCCTTTCAGGGGGCCAAGCAACTGTTTAGCAATCCTGTGAAAGATATTCTAAATAGCTTCCAGTCCTCAGAGGTGAAATTGAAATCTGCCAGATCCCTATCTTCTCGCTCTAGGAGTGGTAGAGACACTGGGAACTCGTCACCTGCTCCTAAGTGCTCAAGCACAACCTCCCACTCCCAACACGAGTCTGAAGATGCCGGTCTTCCCAGACCCAAAGGCTCAAGCAGTACCACCTAAAACAGGTGGTGCACAGGCTCCGGACCCCAAAGACTCCGGTTAATTCCGGTTCATCATCAGGTGTAGAGGCCATTATTTGAGAGTTGTATCACCCACAGAACACTTCAGTGGGGAGTGATCACTTCGGGCAACTGAATACTGTTAACAGTGACCCAACTTGGAAGCCCTTGAAATGCCAGGCAGGGGTCTGCCTTTTTCTTTTTACTCTAATCCCAGCTATATGGGTCAACTCGTGACATGTGCAAAGATTTGGGGCACATATGTACCCTTCTGTCGTTCCTGATGAGGAGGTAGGGGGTTTTGGACTTGGCTGTTCCCTTGCTCCGACACTAGGTTGTCCATTCAGAGCATTTGGTGACTCTCGGTGCTCCCCACCCCCGTAGGAGTAGTGGATTACTCATACTTCTAGCAAGGCATATTACAGTATATCACAATCCAGACCCTTCATGGGATCCTCCCTGTAGTTTCTGTGGGTGAGGGACTGTACCTCCAGTTCAATCTTCTGGCTTGGTTGTAGGCAGGTGCCTCTCCACATCTTCAACCAATGAGGGAAAGGAGTAGTACTAGTCTCCATAGACATGGTCTACCCATTCGCCTCATCTGGCAGTTGGGTTTTAACAAACCTGTCCCCTCCTGCTGTGCAGACTTGCACAGATGCCTGAGTGAGGTGCTTAACATTTACACGAAAGGGTATTATCCTTCTTTGGACAAGAGACTTCCCTTTCTTGTATTTCACACTAGGAACATGAATCCTAGGGTTCACTGAGGGACTGACTCAGTTTTTAAGTCTTTGGTTGCCTATCATAGCTGGTGGATGCCCTTTTCATTATATAGACCTTTTATGATGACTGGGCAATGAGTGGCTTGATACGGTTTCCATACCCACCAACCTGTTGGCCTGGGTAGCTGCCTAACTAGAGTGAACCTACTGCATTCCTATCCCCAAGGTTGCAATATCTCTCGTTCGCAGTGCCATCTCCCTTTATGGCTACCTCTCCTATCCCTGTTGATGCAGTCCGCTTCCCCCTCATCGGTAGGCAAAAGTTTATTTTTATACAGGTGATGCATGTCGTTTGGACAAAAGTCCAGTTTGCAAGACAGACCTGTGTAATCCCTATCTAAGGTACAAGCAAAAATTTAAAACGTACAAAACTTTTATTATCCTGTAAGAGGGCATTCAGACTTCCAATATTTGGACATTTCAGTTTATCCAGATGAAGGACTACTATTTTGTTTTACAGACCCTTCAGTAGGCTCTTTATGAGCTGTCTGTGAACAGCTGTTTTTGCCTCAACTTTAGGAAGGCGTCCATTTTGGTTACCTTTATTTCTGTTTGAGGGATTTAGGACTAGTGGACTCTACTATTGGAGTCTGTCCTGGTGTTTTACCTACAGTCAGAATGTCTTGGCATACTGCTCCCACGTGTCTTTTTTTTTTTTTAATTAAATTTTTATTAATAACTACGAAGACACACAAACAGCATCTCAGTTGATACAGTAGACTGCAGTGTAAGTGAAATAGTCAATCACAAAAGGTGGTCTGATCCAAAAGGAAGAAAAAGTACTTTTGGGCTGAAGCATATGTTCAACCCTTAGCAGAATTAAGATAGCTCATATGTCTGGTAACTTGAATTTTTCGCTGAACACCTCTTCCCAAGAACAACACTGGTACCAAAGGCAAAAAGTAGTGTGCATATCTTCAGGACTTGAGTTTATAACCCCCTTCCCTCCCATTTCCCCTACATGAAAAATTCCTGGTCAACCTTGGCCAGATGAAATATCCATCTCTACCATTTTGTGCAACAAAGTGTCGATATGTCCTGCAGATCTGCAGTAAGACGCTCCATTTGGTATATGCCAGCCACAGTATTTCTCCAGTCTGCTATAGATGGAATAATTCTGGTCATCCATTTATGAGTGATGGCCTTTTTGGCGGCCAGTATATGCTCCTGTGTGTCTTTCTATGTGGTGGGGTCAGTGATTACAGTAAAACGAGACCATTTTCCTTCCTAGTGTATGGAGCCTGCCAATCCAACAGAAGCATTGTTCCAATTTTTTGCAGGCCAAAAATACACACAAACATTCTAAACTTACTATTTTTCCTTGTTTATAGGACACAGGATGCCCTCATATTTACACAGCGCCTGACCAAAAATTGGCCTGGCATTTTCTTTTACACTCTGTAACAGAAAATACAATAGGGGCATTTTCCTGGGGAGGTTAATGAACAGTCCATAGAACATATGGCTACACACCTTGTCTGCCTAGTGCTGCCACATTCTTTACGGCAGCTATTTGGCATACAGTGCACCCTACCTTAAGCCTTGCAGTTTGCTCAGTACCTCCATAGGAGATGGGGTCTACTATTATTAAGTAGCAGAATATATTTTGCAGTGTCATTTTTCTCTTCCCATCTGTCCTGCTTACGAATTCTTTTGATACTGCTTGAGACTCATTCCAAAGGTGTGACCTGATGAAATACATGTTCTTGAAGAAAATAGAACAGTTATATAAGAATTAACCGTAACAGTAGATTTTCAAGGGAATCTCTCATCAGGTCATGCTGTTGCCCCCATTAGGGCGCTGCTTAAGGTTGCTCTGATCTACTTCATTCAGTAGCTGTCTTTCACAGGCCCTGTGTTGCACAGTAGGTGGGGTGATGGCATGATTTCCCAGTTGGCCGGATACTGATCCTCTGACCATAATCTTTGGAGGGGAACTAAGGAGGGAGGGGGCCGGCAACAACTTCTGTGGACGTGGGAACGTGTGATGTCGTTATCGGCAACCTCTGGCTGACTGCTGGTGAAAGTTTTTGTAAGGTCCTAGTGTTGGTGCAGTATAAGTTCCAAAGGTGTGTGACCTGATGAGAGATTCTTTCAAAGATCTACTATTACAGTAAGTTCTTAGTAACTTTTGTTTCTAGGGAGGTGGATGTGTTGTTCAATCCACACTTCTTGACAGGTACCTTGCCACTTTAAGATGTGCCAGAAAATCTTCAAGCTGGCTTCTCCCACCCACCCAGGTGATATAATCGTCGGCTGCGCTCCATGACGCCAGATCTTCCTTACCGCTGGAAGCTCAGGTTCCCACCTTAGTGCTGTGCGTGTTTACAGGCCCTGGCTCTCGAATCCTCTGATTCTTTACTATAACTTACCTTAAAACTCATTTGACTTCGGTCTTCCACTTCCTTCCTCGCAGCTGCGATGTAAGATAAGTCCGCTCCCAGGTTCCATAGGTTCCCCTGCGGGCAGAAGATGTCTCGCACCGATCCTCACGCCATATGCGTTTACTGTCTCGGGCACAACAACGATCCGCAGGCTCTGTCTGTCCTACTCGCCTTTGGTACTCGAAGACTGTGCTGCCCGACTCCAGCTGGGGCAACCAGAGAAACTGTACCCACCAGTCAAATTGAAGGAGGCCCGTTGGGTGGTGTCTGCGGCAGCGGGCTCTGCGGAACAGTTAGAACAGCTTGAACAGCTCACGGCCCTCGAGGAGGAGGCGGCTCGGGCCACGGCTAGCTCCTCTTCGACTTCGGCCTTTATTCCACTCCACCCGGGTTCCTCCTACATGACTTCTTTTCGGGAGTTGTGTCAGTCCCTCTCCACCAAAGGGGAGGATCCTTCTGGGTCTCATACTTCTTGGCCCCGAAAGAAGGAACAAAAAAAAAAAAAGATAAGACTTATCATTGACACTCTTAGGAGCGGGAAAAGTCCTGTTGTCAGGCGGGTCAACTCTCGAATTCGCTTGAAGTTGTGGCCTAGGCTGCTGGTTTTGCGGTGTCCCAGTCAGACCAGTTGGCCGAGATGCCTGTTGATGCGACTGAGATTTTTCTTGAGTCCACTGACAGGTTGTTGCCTGAAGAGGCCGAAAACTCTTTGCCTCACACACCGGTGCTTCTGGTTGCCTTCTGGGGATTACTCTGCCCGCTGGCTTGAAGTCCCCGGTCCCGGACCTTGAACCACCGGAGCCATGGGTTTCCCCGGCCTCTTCTTCGGTCCACCGCTGGCATCGCCGATGGTCGAGATCTCGGTCCCGACATCATCACCGCTCTTCTTCATCATTCTCCTTGGCTGAGGAGAGGCTCCGTCACAAGTTGCATCTGTGGTATGAGGACCTTATGTGGCAACAGCTCATTCTGACCAGCTCTGAACCGACGCCACCGGCTTCCACACGGCTATTAAATGGCTGTCGCCTGAATGACCATCATCGGCTCCCTCCGCTGTTTCCTTGCTTGAGGAGTCGGTCCCGGCTCTGCTGAAGCCGGCCCTTCCGCCCATTGTGGTGGAACCGCCACCTCCACAACCGAAAGTTGGGGCGCTGACCAAGGATTCTCGGCCACTCGAGGTCTTCCCACCGGTTGTCTGTCATTTTCATCCCCGATTGCTCTCGGCGAGTGGAGAGTGATCCAGGTGGCCACTGGCTCTGAGGACTCTTCGGAATCTGAAGACTCCTCCTTGCACTCCCGTCCTGTGGACCTGGAGTCCTGGGCCGGGGGGGGGGTCTGTCTGTGGACGAGAGCCCCACCTCGCTCCTTGGCATTCTTCGGCTCATCTCAGAGTCCACTGGGATGCAGCTTGAACCCTTGCAGAAATGGGCCAGATATCCCCTCAGAGATTCTGGACAAGGGGGCTCCCCCACAGAGGCCTTTCTGGTGGCCAAGGCCATTGTTGGCCCGGCCTTAGAGTTGTGGCAGCATCCAGCCTCTTGCCCCGTGCCATCTGCCCGGATGCGGTCACCACAGGCTCCCTTTCTGGGTTCACGGAGCACCTGTTGGCCGAGGGGTTGGTGGCGGACTCTGTCTTTAGGCGCTCGGGCAATACTGGGGATGTGGACAAGCCCCCCAGATAAGGAGTCCAGCTGGACCATTTGGGAAAGAAGGTTTACTCTGCTGCCTCTCTGAGCCTTAGCCAGGTCAGCTCGGGTGTTCTGATGGCACACTTCTCACACACCCTCTTGGGCTCCCTGGATGAGGTGATTCCTCATCTCCTGGCTAACCTTCAGATGACGGTCAAGCAGGTCTGGGATCAGGGTAGGGTGGTGGCTAAGCAGCAACTCCAGATTGTTTTGGACATTGGCGACTCCTGTGCCTGTTCATTTGTGGCTGCAGTGGCCACGTGCCGCAGGGCTTGGCTGAGGATCTCTACCTTCACGGCAGACACCCAGCACAGGTTAGCAGATGTCCCTTTTCTGGGCACCGACCTGTTCAGGCCTGGTGTGGAGGGTCCCCTCCAGCACATTGAGAAGTCCAGTGCCACCTTGGAGTCTGTGACCTCCGCTCAAAAGGACAAGGGTGCCCGCTACCACAAGCGTAAGCCCTTTCGTCCCTCCGCTCCTGTGACAAGCCCAGCAGCAGGGCCAGCAGGTTCAATCTTGGCGACCCAGAGCCAAGACCATGGCCTCCTCTGTCAGGAAGCCCAGATGGAAGGGGATCCAGTGGCCCCTCGGCTGGATCCTCCTCCTCCTCAAGCCTGCCCAGTGATGGGTTGCGGTGTACTGCCCCAACCCCGTCACACTCCCTGGGTCCCCCACGTGGGGGGTTGGCTCCCACTTCCTTCTGCCTGGTCCTTCACCATGGACCGCTGGGTGCTGGAAGTGGTCGGTCGGGGTCTGCCTCTGGAATTCGAGCAGGCCCCTCCCTGCTGATCCTGCGCCCCACAGGGTGGGCTACGGGATCCGTTGCCTCTGTCGGCTCTTCGAGATGACGACATTCAGCTCCTCTGCAAGGAGGTGAATCCTCCTCTGAACCCAGGGTTCATTTCCAGGTACTTCCTGGTCCCAAAACAGATGGGGGTCTGGTGCCCGCTTCTAGATCTGCACGACCTAAACAGGTTTCTCGGGCCACCCACCTTCCGGATGGTAACTCTGGCTCAGATAATATCAGCTCTGGAGCAGGACATGTGGTTCTGCTCCCTGGATCTGCAGGACACGTTCTTTCACGTCCCAATCTGTCCATCTCACTGTCTGTTCCTCCGCTTTTGGGTAGAGGGAACCCTCTACGAGTTCCGAGCCATGCCCTTCGGGCCATCATCATACACCAGGGTCTTCACCAAATGCATCGCAATGGTGGCAGTATTCCTGAGGTGCCGAGCGGTCTGGGTCTACCCATACCTGGACGACTGGCTGATAGCAGGCCCCTACAGGCAAGAGGTGGAGCAGTCCAGGGATCTGGCCCTCCAGGCTTGCTCACAACTTGGTCTTCTGATAAACGAGGCCAAGTCAGAACTTGTGCCTTCGCAGGTGATAAAGTTCATTGGGGCAGAGCTCAACTCTCTCTGAGCCAGAGCTCTGCTCTCGGTGGACAGGGCTGAGGTTCTTTGCTCCTTTGCCCAGTCATTTCAGGTTGGGCAATTGCGCCCTGCCCGGGACTTCCTGTGCCTTCTGGGTTACATGGCGGCCTGCACCAGCATGGTCCGTTGGGCCCGCTGGCACATGCATCCCCTTCAATGGGGTCTGGCCAGCCAGTGGTCTCAGTGCTCAGGTCATCTCGACCAGCTGATCATTGTGACCCAGAAGATCTGGGATGGCCGTCAATAGTGGCTCATCCCAGCTCATCTGCACGGGGGAATCCCGTTTGTCTGTCCCAAGCAGACTGTCATCCTGACGACCGATACCTCTCTGATGGGTTGGGTGCCCATCTGGGGGAGTAAAGAGCCCACAGGCTCTGGTCCCCTCAGGAATCCTGATGCCACATCAACCTGCTGGAGGTCCGAGCATTCCAGCTGGCTCTGACTGCCTTCGCTCCATTTGTTCGGGGTCAAGTGGTACAAGTCCAGATGGGCAGCACCATGACTATGTACTGTCTCAACAGACAGGGCGGGATGTGCTCCTTACCCCTATACAAGGAAGTTCTTCGCATCTGTTCCCTCGTGCTCAGCCTGGAGACGGATCTCCTAGCCATTCACATGGCAGGAGCCTCTAACAGTCTGGACGATACTCTCAGCTGGATGGGTGAAGCATCTCACGAGTGGGCTCTCCTGTAGGAGGTAGTGCAAGATCTGTTTTCTCACTGGGGCACTCCACAGGTGTACCTGTTCGCCTCCAGGGAGAATGCAAAATGGGGGGCTGTATCCAGCCTGCCCCCCTCAGCAGGGATCGCTGCAGAGGGATGCCTTCTCGAGGCCATGGACCTCAGGCCTCTTATACACCTTCCCTCCACTTCCCTTGACTCACAGGGTGCTCCTCAAGGTCAGGAGGGACAAGGCGCAGGTGATCCTGGTAGCCTCAGACTGACCCCGCCACTTCTGGTATCCAGATCTCCTCAGCCTCTGCTCCAGGCTGCCGAGGCGGCTTCCAGCATGCCTGGACCAGCTCTCAGTAAATCGGGGGAAGGTACTCTACCCAGACCTTCAGTCCCTGCACCTGACGGCCTGGTTCCTGAGCGACTAGAGTTCCAGGCCTTGGGTCTCTCCGACGTTCTTAACATTGTTGAGCCATCCTGTAAGGAATCGACCAGAAAATGCTATATCTTCAATTGGAAGAGATTTTACATTTGGTGTCGGGGCAAAGGGTTAGACCCCTTGTCCTGTCCGATGGCTAGCATTGTAGACTATCTGTGGTCTCTCTTTCAACAGGGGCTACAGTCGACGACCCTCAAGGTGCACCTGGCAGCCATCTCTGCTTACAGGGCGTGGGCCGGTAAGCAGTCTGTGGCGCAGGAGAAGGTGGTCTGGCACTTTTTCAAGGGCCTAGATCACACATGCCCTCCGATGTGTGAACCTCCACCTCCGTGGGATCTACTGCTGGTTTTGGCTAAGCTCATGGGCAAGTCATTCGAACAGTTGCACAGGTGTGATATCTCCCACCTGTCGGGGTGGCTATCATGTCAGCCAGAAGGATTGGGGAGTTACAGGCGCTCTCCATTGAGTCTTCTTACCTGGTCTTCCACTCGAAATTTCTTCCGAAGGTGGTGTCGGAGTTTCACCTGAAGCTGGTGTTGACTCTGCCGGGATTTTACTCCATTTACACCTCAGAGGCAGAGTACAGGCTCCATATTCTGGACCTGAGATGGGCGCTTGCCTAGTACAAAGAGCGTACAGCGGATGTTCGGGTAGAGGTTCGCCAGCTGTTTGTCACCTATGCTGAAGCCGCACCTGGCAAACCTGCAGCCAAGTGGACTGTAGCTCGATGGATCACATCTTGCATTGACCTATGCCATAGGTTGGTGGGTAGGGAGCCTCCCGTAGGGCTAAGGGCTCATTCCACCCGCCATACTGCTGCGTTGGTGGCTGCTTCTAGGGACGTCCCTATCCAGGAAATCTGTAGGGCTGCTACCTGGAAGTCCGCACACACCTTCATTTCCCATTACCACATTGACCTCTAATCACGCCGGGATGCTGATTTGGGGGCCTCGGTTCTCCAGTCCCTGTTCCCCAAGTAGGGTGTGTGCGCCTTGCCTCCCTCCTCCTGGAGCACTGCTAGGAGTCTGCCAAGAAGTGGTGGATTGAACAACACATCCACGTCCCTAGAAAAACAGGTTACTCGCCTCTAACAGTAGTTCTAGGAGTGGTATATGTTGTTCATCCACACTGACCCACCCGACCTCCCCTGCTTCAACGCAGAACCTGGCTTCCAGCAGGCTAGATCTGGCATCATGAGGTGGAGCCGAGGATTATATCACCCGGGTGGGTGGGAGAAGCCAGCCTGAAGACTTTTTCCAGCACATCTTAAAGCGGCAAGATACCTGCCAAGAAGTGTGAATGAACAACATATACCACTCCTAGAACTACTGTTACAGGTGAGTAACCTGTTTTTTTTCCTGGTCACTCTCTGCTGTTTTCTTTCACTGTTCTTCACTAACATACAGAACAGGATAAAAGATATCTAGGAAACTTGGAAAAAGACCATGTATACAGTCAAAAAGGCAAAATGCACAATGTAGCAGGAGAACTAAAAATTACCTTTTGAAAGAGAACGATCAGCCAATTGCATACCAGAATATTCAGTATGATAGAAAAAACACACATTCAAATATGCAGATATTTAATATGATTTGTATTGCCTTTAAGGTGCATTATGGAGCCCTGTAGATGTTCTTGGTTGGCATACTTTTGAGTATTTCAGCATTTTTATAGTCATGATTTTTTTTTTTCTGCCTCAATAGATAGAAAAGAATAATTTTAAACTAGAAGAAGAAGCGGAAAGAAATTTATTAATTGCAGTTGAAGAAAAACAGAAGCTCCAGAAAAAGTTAAACCGTCTCAAACGTGAGGTTTTGGTTCGAAGAACAGAGGAGGAACAGCTTGAATTTCTTGAGAAACAAGTAAGTTGAAACCATGATGCCTCCTTATTCTGTATATTTCTGAAAATAACCTGGAAGTAGCATGGCATTTTGCTACTCAACACTGAAACTGCTAAACAGTTCAAAGATGCTGCTTTTTACACATTGGCTACTAAAATTGCAGACCTAGATTGGAGCAGTTTCTGGCTTCTCCTCATGCACCAGTGTGGGCCAGTGCTCTTAAGAGGGTGGGCCAGAATGTGCCATTCATGAACACCCTCACCCCCCCCCCCCTTGGCTGGCTAACGAATGGGTCTTGAGGCATCAGAAGAGTGCTGACTTATGTCAGCATTAAAGAGGTTATAATGTATGGTGAAACGTTGTTAACCTCAAAAATCCTTCATTTTAGAGTTGTACCCTTGATGTGACGTCATGGTGTTATACCATCATTGTTACATCACATCGATGGTACAACAATATGGAGCGCGCTGCACATATGCATTCTGCGAACCGCCAGTCTTGCTGAACAGGCCGCGGCGGTTACAGCTCGTCCTGGAGACAGTGGGGGTGAGAACGCAAATGCAAGGATGCTGTGTCCAAATGGTCTTGCTTTTGTACTTAAAGATAAAACATGAAAAACATAAAAACAGAACAATATATGAAAGAGCACACAATCACTTAAAAGAAAAGCACGGAAAACTACGGACAAACTCCTACCAACATACAGTTAGACTTTTTCTATCTAATGTATTATGTCTATAGTGCTTATAGTTGGATCTTGTTTCTTAAGAGCCCAAAATGATATCTCAAAGATCAGACACAAGTCCTAATTAAACTGTGTGTCTCTCTCACACCCCTTCTGTGATGTCATCTAGCTCCTCCTTTTAGAATATAAAAAATATACAAACAATGATCTTCCTGTGAGGAGATAATTTAAATACTTTGACTTCAGCAAAAATAATTTCCCAAATTACGAGTCTTTTTTTGTGTGTGTGTGTGTGTGTGTGTGTGTGTGTGTGTGTGTGTGTGTGTGTGTGTAATATTTTTATTGATTTTCACACATAGTGACATCAAGCACATAACATACAAACATGCTGACCTTCAAACATGAGTCACACTACACATTAAAAACAGGTGCAATCATTTGCACATTCCGTTAGTATTTTTTCACCCATTTAGTACATCATGAATAGTGAGGTATATAAACTTATGGTTCTAATACAGCTTCCTGAACTCAGCCTTTTAATTTATTGGTAGGCATTGAGGGTCCTACTACCGTTCTCAATATCCTAGCCCTACCCTTAATATCATCTCCTCCTCTGGGTTTAGAGAGGACATATAGGGTAACCAAGTTCTTATAAAGACTTCCTCCCGATCCCACAATACATAGGTCAGCCATTCCAGCGCCAATGTTTGTAATATCATCTACTTCCATTGCTTAAGATTCGGTCTCACATGGGACACCCATGTGTTCTGTATGCAGTGGCAGGCCAGGATGAATAAGACTCGCATCCATCTAGGAAGTGGGTTCCATTCCTCTCACTCTTCCACCTCCATTCCGAAGAGACACAGCAGGGGATCCTTTTCCAACTCCCTTCCTGCTATTGCAGCCACTTCCCACACTACCTCCCCCCAAAAAAGTTGTAGAATGGGGCCGGTCCAAAATGGTGTGTGTATGTGCCTCTTCCCACTCCGCACCTCCCACATACTGGTGATACTGAAGGGTGTGCTTTGTGGACTATCACTGGTGGGTAATACAGTCGATGAAGAAATTTGTAATATGCTTCCTTGTATCTATTACATGCCATGATTCCTGAATGCATTGGGAGTACTACACTCCAATTTTCCTCAGTAATAGGACTCTCTAGATCCCTTTCCCACAACATTCTTGTTTTCCCTGTTCTATCTGGGAGTCTCTGATTTCCTCTCTTGACCGCTTTCCTAATAAAACCTTTGGGGTCCACCTTAGCCTGGTATATTAGGCTTTCTACCTCGTCCGGTTTAAGTCCCCTTTCCTCTTCCCTTGCCAACCTATGCATGAATGTCCTTACCTGCAAGTATCGAAACAGGTGCTGTTTCTCCACCCCAAGTTCCCTCTGCATGGTTTCAAAGGTACAGAGGTTTCCTTGCACCAGGAGATTCCCTAAGCTCCGGATTCCCCTCTGTTCCCACTCGTAAAAGCCTTTATCCTCTAACCCCTGCAAGAAAAAATGGTTGTTTGCCACAGGTAATAGTATGGTTTCCCCTTGCCGCGTCCATCCCTGTTTTGTGATCTGTCCCCACGCTATTAAGACCTGTTCCACTAGTAGATTATTATTCCCTCCAATTCGGTATGCTCTTGCCCCCCTGGAGTGCAGGTATGTCGTGAGTCGCCCCGATACTCCCACTTGCTCTAACTCTACCCAGCTGGCCTCACTGGGCTGATGCACCCAGTCCATTATATATCTTAGCTGTGCCGCCAGTCCATAATTATGCATATCTGGTAGAGCCAGACCTCCCTTCCCCTTTTCCATTTAATTTTTGCAAGCTAACCCATGGGCGTTTACCCCTCCAAATAAACTCAAAATAGCCTTTTCTATCTTATGTCCCCTTTCGTAAGTCCTACATGCAGCATCTGTAGTGGGTACAATATCCTGGGGAGCACATTCATTTTGACAGTATTTAGTCTACCCATCCATGAAATTGGTAACTGTTCCCATCTCCTAAGATCTGCCCCTATCACTTTCAACAGTTCCGTGTAATGCTATAAAGAGAACCCAACGACCTGCCCACCCGTATATCAAGATAGGTAAAACACTTCCCTACCTGTTTCAGTCCCCACTGTTCTATTTCTTTCCCTGTCCCAGGAAAACACATTATTTCCAACTTCCTTAAATAAATCCTATACCCCGAGAAGGCCCCAAACTCCTCTACCAAGGCCAGCAGGGGAGGCACTGACTGTTTTGGATTTTTCACAAACACTAACATGTCATCCTCATAAAGAGCAAGCTTATGCTGTGATCCCTTTGCCCCTTCAATTCCCGAAATTGCTGTGCAACTCCTTATGGCTATTGCCAATGGCTCAATTGCCATTGCAGATAACGGGGGAGAGAGGGCAGCCCTGTCTCGTGCCCCTCTCCAATTTGATTCCTTCTGATAGCTCTCTATTTGCCAAGACCTGTGCTCTAGGCACCGCATACATAGCCCTTACCTATCTAACGAGTGGTTCACCCAGACCAAACTGGGACATCACCTCAAATAAATATTCCCATTCCACTCTGTCAAATGCTTTTTCAGCATCCATGGAAATAACTCCCACTGCTTCCTTTCCCCGATTCGCTCTCCATATAATACTGAGGAGACAACGCATATTATGATATGACCGTCGCCTTTTAATGAACCCGGTTTGGTCCGGGTGAACCAACTCCGGGAGTATTTGCTCCAACCTTAGTGCCAGAACCTTAGCCAAGATTTTCAAGTCTCAGTTAAGTAAATAAATTGGTCTGTAGGAGGCACAGTCTTCCACATCCTTTCCCACCTTAGGTATTATGCATATAGTGGCGTCATAACATGTTTTGGACAGATTAATCTCCCCCTGTCTCCTCATTCTGGTGAAACACTTCTCCTAGCAGCTCCCTTACCTGACCTCCCATCATTTTATAATATTCTGCGGGAATCCGTCTGGGCCACTAGCTTTACCACTCTGCAGCTTCTGTATCGCATTCATTATTTCTGCTTTTGTAATCCGCTCGCTAAGCATCTCTCTGGGTGTGTGTAGCCTCCGGTAACTTTACTTTATTCAAGAATCTTTGCATTTCCTCATAATTACCCGCATTCCCTGCTTGATATACTTGCTGGTAGAAGGCCCTAAAATTTTCTTTTATGCCTTTCATGTCCTTATGAAGACCCCCCTTTCCATTCTTCACCCCTATATGTGTCGCAGCCTTACCCCCTTTCAATAGTTTAACTGGTAAGGGATTAGGCTTGTTCCCCCATTCAAATATGTGGCGTTTCCAGTAGAGCCATGTCTTCTCCGCCTCTACCTTGAGATGGGCATTCAGGGTTTCCGTCGCTATCCCCAACAACTTAACTTCCTCCCCCTTTTCTCCACCTGCCACTCCCCCCTCCCCAATTCCTTTAACTTCCCCTCTAGTTCCATCCTTGTCTCCTTTTTCTGTATTTTTTCAGTCTGGCCGTATATTCTATAATTATCCTTTTCATATATGCCTTACCCGCCTCCCACAGTGTTGTCTTGGATACCTCCCCTGTATCATTATTCTCCATATACCCCCGCCACTGGGTTTTCGGGTGCTCTTTAAACTCTTTAATTTTTGCCATAAATGTTGGGAATTTCCATTGTGTAGGGCCTCTCTGCTTTTCCCCCTCCTTTTATTTTCAGTATAAGTATTGCATGGTCGGACACGTGTATAGGGCTGTGCATTACATCTTGCACTCTGGCGTGCCATCCCCTGGGCAGATAAATATAGTCGATCCTGGACCACGTTTTATGCGGGTTAGAGAAAAAGGTGTGTTCTTTTGCTCCTGGGTTGTCTGCGTGTCGGCTATCTACGAGATCCATGTCCACCATACCCCTCTCCCACTGTCTCATCTCCTGCCTCCTCCCCTTCCCTTCTAAGTGATCTATTATTGGGTCCATTGTCCAATTAAAATCTCCGCCCAGGATAAGACCTGGGAATTGTTCCCTTGTTAACAAATCCAGTAAGGACATGTAAAATTGTGGCTCGTGTACCACCGGGGCATAAATACACCCAAACGTTACTTTATTCCCCTTTAAGTTCTCCTGAGATAAATATATATCTCCCCTCTTTGGGGTCTTTAACTACTTTAGTGATTTTCCAGAGGGAGAGCCTTGTGCACCAATATGGCCACTCCCCTTTTATGCGCTGAAAAGGATGCTGCATAGCACTTCCCAACCCAGTTCCGTGCCGTTTTGGCATGCTCTGTGTCTGTTAAATGGGTTTCCTGTATCGGAGGTACCTCTGTCCCTACTCTTTTCAGAGCAGTCAGTCACGATGTCTTTTTGACTGGGTTTGCGATGCCTCGTACATTCCACAAGACTACATTGAGATTTTGTGTATTAGCCATTTATATATACATATTTCTCTCAACTCCCCACCATTAATATAGTCTAGTCCACCTGACTCGATTATTTGCTCTATAATATCACCATACCTCTCCCTATTCCCCTAGCATGTAGAACCTGTCATTGCGCACAACAGAATGATTGCACCAATACACATAACAAAGGTAACAACAATAACAGTAATAAGTATAAACTCTATTTTACCTACCCACCGTCCTTTTTTCTTCCTACTATTTTTAATAATGATTCCTTCCCTCCTCCCACCCTCCCCAGTTCTCCTCGTCCCCTTATTTCTCCCTGTATCCCTCCCTCTCCTTTTCCTTTCCCACTACATAAATACATCTTCATTTTTGCTCTCGTAGCTCCCATGGCACTCCTTGCCACAATCCCCCCCCCCCACTTTCCCTTCTATTTACACCCTTTTGTGACACTAATTGCCTCTTCAGCACGAGTGTCCTAGATAGTCCCCTTTCTGACGCTTGCGTCCCCAGCCCCCCATAGCCGATTTGCTTTGTCTTTTACCTTCACCCATCTTAACCTCCTTTTCGCCTCACATCTCCTCCTCCGTACCACTCCCATCACCCTCCTCCCCTCCCCAGACACCAGCTAGAGAAAGAAAATCATCCCACTCCGTTTCTCGTTCCCTGCTAGACAATGCATACTTCCCACCCCTATTACTCAGGCTCTCTCCCCAGCTTCCCAATATTCCTCATGGGTTGAAGTATTCTCCATTTCCTTCTGCACCCTTTCCTTGCATGTTCTAATGCAGGGCCCCTTCTACCCCCACCGAGTGCATCCATGGTTTCTCTCTGGCTAGACCCATCATGCTCTGCTCCCTTGTTCGTAAACGTTTCTCAGTCTCCGACATAGACATAAACATATACAATATGCAGTGTTTCCATCCTTCTCTGTGCCCCACATTTCAAATCATGAGTGGATCTCTCTGTCAGAAGTGAGTGCATGGAACAACGGGCCGCGCCATCAAACTCGTACGCAGAGCCCTTCTCCCAGCCATCCGCCTCCCCTTTACTCCTTTCGATCATTGCTGCATTGCTTCTTATGTAGCCCATAGTCTCGCCACTCAGTCTAACAGATCGTCTTTGCTCCATACGTCCACTCCCTATCATATATTTGGTGGCACAAGGAAATCCGGTGGCACATGAGAGACCTGCTTCCATTAGGCCCATTATGCATCCCACACGTTTTAAACCCCTCCAGTCCATGCATAGTCCAGCACGTTCTTCATTCGGCCTAGAAGAAAAGAAGAAACAGCAAACGGAGATCGCCTTGCTGGTAACACCAAAAAGCATGCAAGTAGCGCAGATGTTCCTGCTAGAACTTTAATTTCTTAATCCAAAAGACAAAATGGAAAGCACACAGGAGAAGCAAATGAAAGAAAAGTTGAGGAAAAAAAAACATACAAGTACAGTCAGTCCCTCCTCTCCACCTTTAAGTGCCCACGATACTCCTGTTACCCCATTCAGCTCATCTTCTGCTTCAAGCCACGGACAAATTGCTCTGGTTTTTCGAAGTCCCAAAACGAGAAGATCGCTCCCTCATGCTTTTATTTTCAATGTGGCAGGGTACACCGGGAAATTTTCTATTTTTAACTCTCTCCGCTGTTGCATGGTCCCATTGAATATTTTTCTTCTTTAGGAGGTGTGTGGAGTGGTCTTGCGATAGAAATAACCGATGCCCTTCATATATTAAACTCCCCTTCTCTCTATATGCTTTCAAAACCTCTTCCCGATCTTGAAAATTGTGGAAACGCATAATTACTTGCCTCGTGGGTTAGACTGCAGGCGCTCGGGGCATCACTGCTC